>CAUYLG010030236.1:0-58919 GCA_963573385.1 Cacajao melanocephalus | reverse complement strand
TTTGTTTGTTTGTTTGTTTGTTTGAGATGGAGTCTTGCTCTGTTGCCCAGGCTGGAATGCAGTGGCATGATCACAGCTCACTGCAGCTTCAACGTCCAGGGCTCAAGTGATCCTCCTACCTCAGCCTCCCAAGTAGCTGGGACTACAGGCATGTGCCACCATGCCTGGCTAATTTTTCTGAGTTTTTTTTGGTAGAAATGGGGTTTTAACATGTTGCCCAGTCTGGTCTCAAATTCTTGAACTCAAGTGATCTGCCCAAGTAGGTCTCCCAAAACACTGGGATTAGAGACGTGTGACACGGTGGCTGGCCCATCCATGCTTTTTTTTTTTTTTTTAATGACCAGCTCTCATGAGAAGGTACTTTTTAAAACTACCTTATCACACTATGTATACCAGGATCCCAAACCCAAATGACTGCAGGAGGTGAGTCCAGTGCAGACTGTGGCTATCTGGGTGAATTTGTAGTACGTTAAAGTGGCAGAAGCTATTGCTTGGCTCTTTTCAGCTGAAGCTAGGCAGAAATGCACTTTTGGTGTATAATCGTCCTGATCTTTTTGAAAGAAGCCAAATAGAAACTTTCTGGGGTGATAGCTTCCAGTTGTTAAGTGATGGCATTTAATTACACACACAGTTATAAATAATGTGAGTTCCAAACAAAACATGTCTGCGGACACCTCAATCTCAACACTTCTACAACTGCAAGGACTTCAGTTATGCAAATGCTGGCACTCCTTGTTTTCTCTCTAATCTTTCTCCAATTCTTTTAAATTCTGTATTTCACCTTTCTTGTGCTCCTAATTTCATCCTTATTCTTATTGGATTTATTTTTTTCCCCTGTACTTTAGTTCACAGATTATCTCCTATTAGTTCTCATTATTTCTTCCCAGAGTTGTTCTTCTCTCTTTCTTTCTCTCCCTCCCTCTTTCTTTCCCTTCCTCTCTCTCTCTCTCTCCCCCTCACCCTCCCTCTCTCTCTCTGTCTCTCTTTCTTTTTTTCTCTTTCTCTTTCTCTCTCTCTCTATTGTCAGCACCGGAGCGCAGTGGTGGGATCATGGGTCACTGCAGCCTCGACGTCCCTGGACTCAACTGACCTTTCCACTTCAGCCTCTCGAGTAGCTGGGACTACAGGCATGTGATATCACACCTGGCTAATTTTTGTATTTTTTTGTAGAGACAATAGGGTTTCACCATGTTGCCCAGGCTGGTCTCAAACTCTTGGGCTCAAGCAATTTGCTCGCCTAAGCCTCCCAAAGTGCTGGGATTACAGGTGTGAGCCATTGTGCCCAGCTTCATCTGTTTCTTGACAGCTATTAGTCTCCTGGTTGGTATGATTTGTTCGTTGGTAACTTTGTAATTGTTTTCAGTTCTTTTCTTTTCTTTGTTTTTTGAGATAGAGTCTCACTCTGTCACCCAGGCTGGAGCACAGTGGCCCCATCTCAGCTCACTGCAACCTCCACCTCCCAGGATCAAGCAATTCTCATGCCACAACCTCCTGAGTAGTTGGGACTAAAGACGCCCACCACCACACCTAGGTAATTTTTTGTATTTTTAGTAGAGATGGGGTTTTGTCATGTTGGCCAGGCTGGTCTCAAATTTCTGACCTCATGTGATCTGCCCACTTTGGCCTCTCAAAGTGCTGAGATTATAGGTGTAGGTCACCGTGCCTGGCCCACAATTTTTTTTTGGTATGTTTGTATCAATGCTGCTAGTGCCAATATTTTTGTTTTTTATTGCCTAACACTGAATGAGTTAGAGTGTTTTCCTTTCTTTTTTTTAGAGAGTCTCAGTTACCCAGGCTGGAGTGCAGTGGCATGAACACAGTTCATTACAGCTTCAACCTCCTGGGCCTGAGTAATCCTCTTGCCTCAGTCTCTGGTATAGCTGGGACCACATGTGCATGCCACCAGCCCAGCTAATTAAAAAAATTTTTTTTGTAGAGACAGGGTTACACCTTGTTGCCCAGACTGGTCTCAAACTTCTGAGCTCAAGCAGTTCTCCTGCGTCAGACTCCCAAAGCGCTAAGATTACAGGCATGAGCCATGGTGCCTCCCCGAGTTAGATTTCTGTTAACCTGTTTGTAGGAGATTATTACATAGCATAAGAGGTGAGTAACCTTTGAAACTTTACAACCCAAAGGCTCTCTTTTTTGCAGCAGAAATATACCAGTCCTACCTGTTTGAATTATCCGTGCAATTCTTTAGGTAGTCCTTACATGCCTACTTCTCTGGATCACACAATGTCCAGGAGGGCTTCTACCAAGAGCCTTGCTTACCCCACTTCCCATAACCCATTTTGCAAACAAGTGATATTGCCTTTGAACTGCAGACTGGGTCCCTCGCCTTTCAGAAAGTGACCCCTATCCCAGTATTTCCCGAGCTCTAATAAAAAAAAAACCTCTCATCGCCCTTCAAATTTCTTCTCTTCACTTTCTCTCATATGGCTTTTGCCCATTCTCAGTTGTTTTTAGCTGCCCTAATATGTGTTTTTGAGTCTGCAGATTTTATCTGCTACCTAGTATCACTGAAAATGGAGTGTTTTGGCCGGGCAAGGTGGCTCATGCCTGTAATCTCAGCACTTTGGGAGGCCAAGGTGGGTGGATCACCTAAGGCTAGGAGTTAAGAGAGCAGCCTGGCCAACGTGGTAAAACCCCATCTCTACTAGAAATACAAAAATTAGCCAGGTGTGGTGGTGCATGCCTGTAATCCCAGCTACTTGGGAGGCTGAGTCAGGAGAATCGCTGGAACCCAGGAGACGGAGGTTGCAGTGAACCAAGATCACACCACTTCACTCCATCCTGGGCAACAGTGTGTGACTCTGTATCAGAAAAAAAGAAAAAAAAAAAAAAAGGAAAAAGAGAAAGAAAAGAAAATGGAGTATTTTATGTATTTTTTTTAAATTGTGATAATATATATAACATAAAATCTACCTTTTTTTTGTGGGGAGGGAGATAGTCTCACTCACTGCAACCTACACCTTCTGAGCTCAAGCCATCCTCCCACCTTAGCCTCCCCAGTAGCTGGGAGCTGGGACTACAGGTGTGCACCACCCTGCCCAGCTAATTTTTTTTTAATTTTTTGTAGAGAAGGGATTTTGCTATGTTGCCCAGGCTGGTTTCAAATGTCTGGGCTCAAGCGATCCACCTGCCTCAGTCTCTCAAAAAGAGCTGGAATTACAGGTGTGGGCCATCATGGCCAGCCAAAATCTACTATTTATTTTATTTTATTTTATTTTATTTTTGGAGATGGAGTCGTGCTCTGTCGCCCAGGCTAGAGTACAGTTGAGTGATCTCGGCTCACTGTAAGCTCCGCCCACTGCAACCTCCGCCTCCCAGGTTCAAGCAATTCTCCTGCCTCAGCCTCCCAAGTAGCTGGGACTCCAGGCGCACACTGCCGCACTTGGCTAATTTTTTGTATTTTAGTAGAGATGGGATTTTATTGTGTTGCCCAGGCTGGTCTTGAACTCCTGAGCTCAGGCAATCCACCCGCCTTCGCCTCCCAAAGTGTTAGGATTACAGGTATAAGCCACCACTCCTGATCCATTTTTTTTTTTTTAACATGGGTCTTAGGCCGGGTATGGTGGCTCATACCTGTAATCCCCACACTTTGGGAGGCCAAGACAAGTGAATTGTTTGAGCTCACAAGTTTGAGAACAGCCTGGCAACATGGCAAAACCCTATCTCCACAAAAAATACAAAAATTAGCTGGGCATGGTGGTGTGAACTTTTAGTCCCAGCTACTCAGGAGGCTGGGGTGGGAGGATGGCTTGAACCCAGGAGGCAGAAGTTGCAGTGAGCTGAGATCAGGTCATTGCAATCCAGCCTCAGTGATGGAGCCAGACTTTGTCTCCAAATAAACAAATAAATAAAAATGGGTCTTGCTATGTTGCCCAGGCTGGTGTCAAACTCCTGGCCACAAGTGATTCTTCCCGCTTAGCTACCAAAAGTGCTGAGATTACAGGTGTGAGCCACTATGTCTGGCCTTAACCATGTTAAAGTGTGTTTAAAGTGTGCAGTTCAGTGGCCATTAAGTATATTTACATTGTTTGGGTTTTTTTGTTTTTTTGTTTTTTTTTTTTGAGACAGATTCGCTCTGTCGCCAGGCTGGAGTGCAGTGGTGCGATCTCAGCTGACTGCAACCTCTGCCTCCTGGGTTCAAGCGATTTTCCTGCCTCAGCCTCCTGAGTAGCTGGGACCACAGGAGCGCACCACCACGCCCAGCTAATTTTTGTATTTTTTTTTTTTAGTACAGATGGGGTTTCGCCATGTTGGCCAGGCTGGTTTCAATCTCCTGACCTCACGATCTGCCCACCCCAGGCTCCTGAAGTCCTGGGATTACAGGTGTGAGCCACCGCACCCGAGACTGTTTGGGTTTTTTTTTTTTTTGGTTGGGGGGAGCGGTTTTTTGATCTAGGATCTTGCTCTGTCACCCAGGCTGGAATGCAGTGACACAATCACAGCTCACTGAAGCCTCAACCTCCCAGGCTCCAGCAGTCCTCTTGCTTCAGCCTCCTGAGGAGCTGGAACTTTATTTTTTGTAGAGACAATTTCTCACTAAGTTGCCCTGGCTGGTCTTGAACACCTGGACTCAGTCAATCCTCCCACCTCAGCCATTCACAGTGCTGGGAATACAAGCATGAGCTATTCTGCAAGCAGTATATTCATATCATTGTGCAACCACTATCACCATCTAACTCCAGAACTTTTTCATCATCCCATACTGAAATTCTGCCCATTAAACACCAATTCCCATTCCCTCCTCCTCCATTCCCTGGCAACCACCATTCCACTTTCTATCTCTATGAATTTAACTACCCTAAGTACCTCATGTAAGTAGAACCATACAGTATTTGTCCTTTTCTGTCTGGCCTATTTTTATTTTACTTAGCACAATGTCTTTCTAGTTTGTCCATCTTGTAAAATGCATCAGAATTTCATTCCTCCTTAAGGTTGAATACTATTCCATTGTATGCATACACTACATTTTGTTTATTCATCTGCTGCTGAATACTTGGGCTGCTTCGTTAATACTGCTATAAACATTGGTGTAGAAATAGTATATCTGTTTTTGCGTTTTATTGTTGTTTTTCACCTTGCTTTGAATGCCCTTCAGGAGGTTCAGGATGCTGATTTATGCAGCTATAATTATTTTGGTAGTTCTTTTGGAAGTTGCATTTCAAAATAAATATTTTAGTTGATTCTCAGGATTAGGCAAGTTTGGAAGGCACTTCCTACCATTTCTATCTGAATGAAATCAGGTCAAAATAAGATCAGAGATAGTCTCTCGTAAGAGAAGAAGCACCCAGAAATCTGGGTAAGGTTTTGGGCAGAAGCACTGATGATACGTTTGGGGCTTTGAGCAGGTTAAATGCATACAAACCAATTGTTCTACTAAGCACCATCTGTCAGAGCTGCTCCTGCTTCTGTGAATCACTATGCAAGCGGAGAGACAGGATGAAATAGATGGACTAAAATTGCCTAATTCCCTTTCTGGGTTGACTGTATCTTAGGAAAATCCCCATTTGGCTCTGCTTTCAAGAATGACAAGCTTAGCTCAGCACTTCTGTGCATCTGCTGATGCTCATATTTTGAACTGGGGGGTAACCCAATCGATGTCAAAGTAACTATTGATTCTTGGTTTTAACATAATAATTTAACAATCTTTAAAGTTTTCCAAGAGTAGTCAGCTAGTCTAAACTCACCTGTTGTGCATGTCTTAGATTTTTATCAAAGGAAAAATGTAAGATACCCAACGAATAACTTTGATGACATAAGCAAACTGTAGCCATGGGAATATTTTGAGGCAATTTGTTAGTGAACTCTGTTTAATCTCCATAAAGCAATGCTACAGTGAGTCGGAGAAAAGCAGTTTGGAATTTTGTGGCAGACAAACATACACTCAGGTGGCTTTCTAGAGGGAGAAAAAGAAAACATTTGGCTAGTTGCTGGCACATTTTTATTCATTAAGCAAATATTTATTTAACTCCTGTCATATACTAGATACAATGGATAAAGCAGAGGAAAAGATTTAAAAAAAAAAAAGTCCCTGAGGTTATTGTGCTTTCATTCTGTGGGGGAAACAGAGAATAAAAAAATGAACAAACATAAATATTTTTTCAAACAGCAGAGTACAAAGCATCAAGGAGACCTAAGTAAATACTTATGAGTAACTAATTAAATTTATTGCAAGATTCCTTTAGATTGCTAGGGCCAATAGTTTACTTCAATTATAATTTTATCTAAAAATACACAATTTTAAAACAAATCTTCCTGACATTCAATTACTTAGAGTAAGGTAGTCATCTTTTTTTTTCTTTTTTTTTTTTTTTAGTAGAGACAGGGTTTCACCATGTTGGTCAGGCTGGTCTTGAACTCCTCACCTCATGATAAGCCCGCCTCAGCCTCCCAAAGTGCTGGGATTACAGGCAGGAGCCACTGTGCCCAGCCAGTATTCACCTTTTTTTAAAGACTGAGAAAAAATAAGACTGAGAAACTGTGAATGCTTACACAGAAAGAGAGGTAACAATATCACTTAATGACATGGTTAAATGCAAACTGGCTAGTATGGATTCTAAGTACTGTGACTTTTCAGATAAGAACCAAGATTTTTCATGGTTTTTAAGGCCTGACAGTTTGGAAACTTTTGTATGCCCAAACAGGTTTTAAACATCTCCCACAATTTCTTACATTGGCTTACCCACTTGTTCACTTGCTTTAGTGTCTCATCGTTAGAAGAGAGTGGGAGGTGAGAGGAGGATAGTGTTATTATGTGCTGCTCCCTGTGGGCTGTTTGTATATAAAAATGGCATGCTGGAATTGTTAGAATGGTGCTTGCGTCTAACTGGGGAAAGCAGTTAGACGCAAGTGGTTGACTTTTTTGTTCAGGGAAGTGTAGAAAGATTCCCAGCTGTTAGAGGTCCTTCATTACGTATACTGTTGAGTGGAAAACCATGATGCTGTTCTTGGATCTGACATACTCTTTGAGGAATGAAACACTGATCACTCTGGATCTATTTGAACAGGCTAAGGATTTGAATGTGTTTCACTTTCACTGGATGGTGCTGCACAAACAAGGTAAACTTTCCCAAAATATTTACATTGAAAAAGTGACCAATTACAGAAATGGGAATGCTGCCCATAATGTTAGAAAGGGACTCAACCTGACAGAAGAGAAACATAGGAAATTAAACTGGTGTCAATAAAAGAGTATTTGGTAGAGTATAACAAAGTGGAATTCTTCTTTTGACCATGTCAACATGGTGTATTTTGGCTTGTGTGTGTGTGTCTTGCAAGCTCATTTCTTTTTCTAATCATACTGGGGGCAAAAAATTTTGTCTATCAAATATTAATTTAGGGCCCAGGCACGTTGGCTCATGCCTATAATCCCAGCACTTTGGGAGGCCAAGGTGGGCAGATAGTTTGAGCTCAGAAGTTCCAGATCAGTCTGAGCAACATGGCAAAACTCTGTCTCTACAAAAAAATTTACAAAAATTAGCTGGGCATAGTGGTGCACACCCACAGTCCCAGCTACTTGGGAGGTTGAGGTAGTGAGCAGAGGTTGTGCCATTGCATTCCAGCCTGGGTAATAAAGTGAGACTCTGTCTCAAAAGAAAATTAATTTAGGCTAGGTGTGGTGGCTTACACCTGTAATCCCAGGGCTTTGGGAGGCTGAGGTGGGAGGATTGCATGAGTTCAGCAGTTCTAAACTAGACTGGACAACATAGTGAAACCCCGTCTCTAAAAACAAATTAGCTGAGCATGGTGGCGCTGGCTGATAGTACCAGTTACTCAGGAAGCTGAGGCAGGAGGATCACTTGAGCCCAGGAGGTCAAGGCTACAGTGAGCAGGATCATGCCACTGCACTCCAGCCTGGGTAACAGAGTGAGACCTTGTTTCAAAATAATAATAATTAATTTATTTCAACTGTCAGGACAGCTGGGTGTGGTGGGCAGTGCCTAGAGTCCCAGCTACTCAGGAAGCTGAGGTGGAAGACATAAGGAAAGAAACATTTAGAAAATCAGAACCTGGGCTGGGCACGGTGACTCATGCCTGTGATCCTACCACCTTGGAGGGCCGAGGTGGGCAGATCACTTGAGCTCAGGAGACCAGCCTGGGCAACACGACGAAACCCCATCTCCACCAAAAACACAAAAAATTAGCCAGGCGCGGTGGCACACACCTGTAATCCCAGCTACTTGAGAGGCTGAGGCAGGAGAATCACTTGAACCTGGGAGGCAGAGGTTGCAGTGAGCCGAGATCGTGCCACTGCACTCTAGACTGGGCGACAGAGTGAGACTCTGTCTTCAGAAAAGAAACAAAAGAAAATAGGAACCTAGATTCACATTTTGAACAATTACCAAATAGACATTATTATTATCTTGAAGACTTGAAATCATGTTAGACAAAAAGAATTGCATATTCTCTTCGAAAGAACTTATACACAAGAAAAATATGCCCACCGTTGGGTCAACTGTCATCTTGTGAACGTGCTGCTATCTGTTTATATAAGAAATGTAGTTTGTTACTGCATTTCATTATTGTTTTACTTTGCAATTCCTTGATAACATATGATGTGGAGCGTCTTTTCATGTGCTGATTTACCATTTGTATTTCTTCTTTGGTGAGATATCTGTTCACATGCTTTGTTCACATTGTTCAGATCTTTTGCCTGCTAGATGGTTGCAATTTTAAATAGTGTGGCCAGGGAAGGTCTCATAGAGGTTTTGAATAAAGATCTGAAAGAAGTGAGGGAACAAGTTGTTTAGAGATTTAGGAAAAAAACATTCCAGGCAGAGGGAAAACACCTGCAAAGGACCTGAGTCTGGAGTGTGCTTAGTATATTCTAGGATAACAGGTGGCCAGTGTGGCATGAGGGAGTGGCAAGAAGGAAAGTATTAGGAGACAAGGCCAGAGACACTGGGCTCAAGCTTATGTGACTTTGTGGACTATTAGGCCTTTGCTTTTATTCTGAGTGAAGCCGGAAACCAGAAGATCTTAAGCAGAAATTGATGTGATAAGACTTTTGTTTAATAGCATATTCTTTTTTTGTGGTAGCAGTTCACACTGTATTAATAGTATATTCTTGTCAGTACATTGAAAATGGGTCCGGCCGGGCATGATGGGTCATGCCTGTAATCCCAGCACTTTGGGAGGCTGAGGTGAGTGGATCAAGACAAGTCTGGCCAACACGGTGAAACCCTGTCTCTACTAAAAATACAAAAATTAGCAGATGTGGTGGCAGGAGCCTATAATCCCAGCTACTCTGGAGGCGGAGGCAGGAGAATGCCTTGAACCCAGGAGGTGGAGGTTGAAGTAAACTGAAATCGTGCCATTACACTTCAGCCCCGGCGACAAGAGCAAAAATTCCATCTCAAGGAAAAAAAAGAGAGAGAAAAGCAAAGAGACCAAAGGCAGGTGGATGCAAAAGCAAAGAGACTGGTTAGGAGGCTGCCGTTGCAGTAATTAGGCTGTAGGTGATGGGACTAAGCCCAGAGGCGTATTGATGGAAAAGATGAGAAATGATTTAATGCTGCATATATTTGGAAGATGAGGGATTGGATGATGAGTGGGAGAGAAACAAAGAAATCAAGGATAGTTCCAAATTTGTTCTGTTTATTTTTTTCCCCATAAGCAACTGAAAGAATAGCATGGATTATGCTCTGGTATCACAGATCTAAACACGGCCTTCTTTTTTTCTCTTTATTCCTGATGCCATTCTCATTTTTTTTCCTCTCTCTCTCACAGGCATCACCAGTATGCTTGGAAATTATGTATTGCTTAGAGTGTTTTAAATTTACACTGGTACTGTGATACAGATTTTGTTTTGTTTTCGACATTTTCCCACTTGACACCATGTCTTCAAGAGGTAGCTAGATAGCTGAATGTTTATCTGACCACTGCCCAGTTTTCGACTGAATATGTATATCACATAGGATGGAGTTCTGTCTCTGCCTATCATGTCCCAGGTTTTTCCAAGCTCTTGCCACTGCAAACAATGCTGAGATGCACATTCTCATATATGTTCCCATTATCTGTGCGCAAGTTTCCTTGGAGTGAGATTTCTGGAACATACTAAGTTGCACAAATACTGGGAAGTCACTTTCCAGTATGGCTTCATCAGTTTACAGTCCAAGGTTACCCTATCCTTCTAATTCTTGATATTACTAAGCCTTTAAGTTTTTGTTAAGTGGTATCTCATTTTAACTTGAAGTTTTTTCTCACTAGACAGTTTGAGAATCTTTTTATAGATTCACTAGACATTCAGATTCCTTATTCTGTGATTTTCCTATTTTATCTTTTGTCTGGTGTATTAGGCTGTTCTTGCATTGCTATAAAGAAATACCTGAGACTGGGTAATTTATAAAGAAAAGAAGTTTAATTGGATAATGGTTCTGCAGTCTGTACAGGAAGCATATAACACAGGCATCTGTTTCTTGGGAGGTTTCAGGAAGCTTTTAGTCATGGTGGAAGGTGAAAGGGGAGCAGGCATCTCACCTGGTGGAATCAGGAGCAAGAGAGAGAGGGAGGTGCCACACACTTTTAAATGGCCAGATCTTGTGAGAACTCAGTCACTTTCGTGAGACGGCACCAGGAGTCTGGTGCTAAACCGTTCATGAGAAATCTGCCCCCATGATCCAATCACTTCCTACCAGGCCCCACCTCCAACACTGGGGATTACATTTCCTGGGCATGGACACATCCAAACTGTATCATCTAGTTTTCTATTGGACTTCATTCCTTTTGCTTCTTGATTTACAGAATTTCTGTGTATATTCTACATAACAATTCCTGAGTTGTAGAGGTTGCAAATACACTCTTCTAGGCTATCAGTTGTCCCCTAACTTTATTTATGATAGTCTTCTTTGAAAATAAATTCTGGTGCGTTTCTTTTTTGTTGTTTTTTTTGTATTTAAATCCACAAATTTCCCCCTTTATGGTAAGATTTTCAGGCTTTTCTTACTAAACGCCTCCATTTCAAAGAACAAAGCTATTCTTCTACACTTTCCTTATCTTCATAGATTTCCATTTCAGATGAAAGTAATTCATTATGGTTAACATTTGTATATAGTATGAAGTGGGAATCCAACTGGGTTTTTCTCCATGTACCCACTTTTCTAACATCCCAACAACATTCACTAAAAAAAAAAATCTATCCTTTTTTCTTTATTGATTAAAGATGCCATTTCTATCATATATGAAGTTTCCATATACACATGGGTTTTTTGGGGGGCTCCTTATTTTGTTTTACTAATCTATTTGTTCTTTTTTTTTTTTTTTTGAGATAGAGTTTTGCTCTCGTCACCCAGGCTGGAGTGCAATGGCGGGATCTCGGCTCACTGCAACCTCTGCCTCCCAGATTCAAGCGATTCTCCTACCTCAGTCTCTGGAGTAGCTGGGATTATAGGCTCCTGTCACCCCATGTGGTTAATTTTTGTATTTTTAATAGAGACAGGGTTTCACCATGTTGGCCAGGCTGGTCTCACACTCCTGACCTCAGGTGATCCACCCGACTTGGCCTCCCATACTGCTGAGATTACTGGCATGAGCCACTGCACTGGCCTATTTGTCTGTTCCTGGTGCCAGTATTAAAATATTTTTATTCCTATGAATGTGGTTTGTCTTAATATTTAGTAGAAAAAGTCCTCTGTCTTTGCTCTTCTGTTTTACAATTACTTTAGTTATTTGTGTCTTAGCTCTTCTTTGTTCATTTTAGAATCAATTAGTCACATTCCTCTCAAAATCCAGCTGGAGTTCTAGAGAGTGGGATGTCCAGCTTCTGAGTGGGAACATTCATCACGCATTGATGAGAGATTAAATATGGGTAATGTTGAAAAAGGCAGAAGACTATTTTTTTCTTTTTTGTTTTTTTCTCTTTTTTTCTTTTTACCTGTGAACCTGTGGAGGCAGAAGACTTTTGCTCAGAAGTGTGCTCAGTGCCACACGGGCCAAACTTCATGGTCTCTTTGGAAAACAGACGAGTTCACTGGATTCTCTCACACAGATACCAGTAAGAACAACGGCATCGCCTGGGGAAAAGAGACACTGATGGACTATTCGGAGATTCTCAAGAAATATATCTCTGAAACAAAAATGATCTTCACAGGCATTAAGAAGGAGACAGAGGCCGGGCGTGGTGGCCCACACCTGTAATCCCAGCACTTTGGGAGGCCAAGACCTGAGGTCAGGAGTTTGAGACCAGCCTGGCCAACATTGTGAAACCCCGTCTCTACTAAAAATACAAAAAATTAGCTGAGTGTGGTGGCACGCGCCTGTAGTCTCAGCTACTCAGGAGGCTAAGGCAGGAGAATTGCTTGAACCCAGGAGGCAGGGATTGCAGTGAGGCAAGATTACACCATTGCACTCCAGCCTGGGTGACAGAGCTAGACTCCATTTAGGGAAAAAAAGGAAAATTAAAAAAATAAAGATACATTTACAAAAGTGTAATGAATATTTGGAAATTGTCTACATGTCCACTAATAGAGGAATGGTTAAATAAATAGAAAACAGATTGATGTATGCATTTGCAGAAAATCACATTTAAATCATACTTTCAAAGAATATTTAATGACATGAGAAAATATTGTTATACTGTTAGATCATTACTTGATGAGATTGCAGGAATTTAAACAGTGCTTATTATAATTTGTAGGATATGTCCCAAGTTTTCTGAAATAAACATGGTCTATTTTCTGATTCTTTTTTTAATTTTTTTTTTAGTTTTTGAGCCAGAGTCTTGCTGTGTTGCTCAGGCTGGACTGCAGTGGTGCATTCTTGGCTCACTGAAACCTCTGCCTCCGAGGTTCAAGCAATTCTCCTGCCTCAGCCTCCTGAGTAGCTGGGACTATAGGCATGTGCCACCACGCTCAGTTAATTTTTTGTATTTTTAGTAGATATGGGGGGTTTCACCATGTTGGCCAGGCTGGTCTCGAACTTGTGACCTCGTGATCTGCCTGCCTCAGCCTTCTAAAATGCTGGAATTACAGAGGTGAGCCACCATGCCCAGGCCATAATTTTTTCCCTTTAAAGAAGTTGTTGGAAGAAATTAAGTTTTGTATTTGTCATCTGAGTCTATTATAGGAATATTGGGAAAATGGTTCCTGACTTATCTGATGAGCTCATCAAGCCATAAACAATAACTCATGTGTAAATTTTCTAGGTTGACCTCCTGCCTCCTCCATCTGCTGGGACTTCTTACAGTTTGTTAGGCTACCTGACTCAACTAAGTGTAAGTAAATGAAATTTCACACATTCATTTTTTTCATATTACAAATATTTAATAATCTGCTGCTATGTGCCAAGTACTCTACTAAATCCATTAAAGATAAAGGAATCACTTAAATGGTCTCAGTCCTAAAGGAGCTTAGTATAGTTGGTCCTCTGTTTCTATGGATTCCAGATCTGTGGATTCAACCAAACATGGGCCAAATTTTTTTTAAAAAAGAAAAAAAAATGGTTGTATTTGTACTAAGCATGTATAGACTTTTTTTCTTGTCATTATTCCTAGACAATGCAGTGTAACAACTATTTACATAGAATTTACATTGCACTGGGTATTATAAGTTACTACGAGATGATTTAAAGTACAGGAGGATATGCAAATACTATACCATTTTATATGAGAGACTTGAACATTGATATGGTTTGGCTCTGTGTCCCCACCCAAATCTCATCTTGTATTCCCACAATTCCCACGTGTTGGGGGAGGGACCGGGTGGGAGATAATTGAATCATAGGGGTGTTTTTCCCCCATACTGTTCTCATGGTAGTGACAGTTTTATCAGGGGTTTCCACTTTTGCATCTTCCTCATTTTTCTCTTGCTGCCACCATGTAAGAAGTGCCTTTTGCCTCCTGCCATGATTCTGAGGCCTCCCCAGCCATGTGAAACTGTAAGTCCAATTAAATCTCTTTTTACACAGTCTTGGGTATGTCTTTATCAGTAGTGTGAAAATGGTCTAATACAAACATCCATGGATTTTGGTATGGATGTTCAAGTCTCTCATATACAATGAGGTCTAGAAAACCAATCCCCTGTAGGGATCAAGGGATAACTCTGTAACATATAGAGATTCAGGATTTGGCTATCAACTCCAACCATGCCAACTCTCAATATTTCTGGGCTCCAGATACCCCAGATTATTCCCCCCACTTTTCTCATGCTGTTTCCTCACTTGGAATTCCTTTCTCTCCTTATCCACCCATAAAAATACTACTTATTATCTGAGTACAGCAGAGTACATCTGTCATCCCAGCTATTCAGTAGGCTGAGGCAGAAAAATCCTTTGAGCTCAGGAATTCAAGGCCAGCCTGGGCCACATAGTAAGACCCCCACCTCTTAAAAAAATGCTATATAACTGTGAGAACTTCTCTGATTCTCCTATTTCCTCTAACATCCCATGAGTATTTCAAATGCAGCTCTAACTTGGCACATTTTTTCACGCTACTTTGTTTTTGTTACTCATTTTCTTTCCAAAAGCAAAGATGATGACGTGATTGCTGTCTGCATTAAATACTGCAATTATGATCTTAGTGAACAGGAAAAATGGAAATTCAAGCACCTATATTTTTGAACAACACACCCCACACAATACTTTTACCATTGCTATATTGGTCAGTAGATGGAAAGACTGAGCGTTGGAGAAAATTATCCTAACAATCTTGGGCAAGTACAGGACCCCACTGGCGACAGGCCACTGTGACGGTTTAAAAGTTTCTATCAAAAAGACTTGCTGGTTTCATTGAGGCTGAGGGGCTATTTACAGAGACTTTAGGAAATTAACAAACCCCAATAATTTAGAAACCTAAAGAGAGGGAACCCAGCAGGAGCTGAGCAAACAGGACCCGATGGTGTCCCTGAGGGCTCTGTCCACTTGGAGAAACTGTATCTTATTCTTATTTCCACAGGTTGCCTTCCAATCACCAAGCTTTGCTCTACAAGGCTGTGTTTCCCTGAGGAGGTGCTTCTTTCTACTTTGCGTAGAGAAGCTGAATAGGTTCCAGCTGCCCCTGTCAGCAGAACAGGTTTCATTTCTTTTCCCAGACTCACCCATCAGCTCACTCTTCTTCCATGATGAGGAGTGGGAGAGGGGATTATAGGGAGGCAGCCAGTGTTCTTTATTTCTCTTCCCTGGGATATGGAGTTAAAATCCTTCCACCTTTCTTTACCATATGAAGAATTTCCTATGTGGAATTCCCATCTATAATCATCTTACGTAGTTCTGACAACCACTTGGCGGTATTCTTACTCTCATTTTATAAATGCGTGGTAAATTATGCTGAGAAAATAGAGCCGGCAAAAATTGACTAATCATTTTGGAATTTTGGATGAAATAAGAAAAAGTTTAAGGTGCAAAGTCAGAGGGGTTTTTTTTGTTTTTTTTTTAAGGAGAGGTTTGAACTTGTTTATAGGACAGTAGTTCTCAAAGTTGAGTATTTATCAGAATCACCTGGAAAGCTTGTTAGACCTTAATCGGCTTGGCTGCATGCCCAGAGTTTCTGATTCACTAGGTCTGGGGTGGGGCAGGAACATTTGCCTTTCTAATACATTCCCATGTGATGCTGATGCTGTTGAGACCTCACTCGGAGAATCTGTTGTAGGCTAAGTCAAGGGAGGCAAAATATGGCCTGCTTTTGTGTCTCTCATAAACTAAGAATAGATTTTACATTTTAAATCTTTGAAAACAATATTTTGTTCATGTGAAATATGAAATTCAAATTTCATTGTCCATAAATAAAGTTGTATCGGAACACAGCCACACATTCATCATATATTGTCTATTGTTTTCATGCTATAATAGCAAGAGTTGAATAGCTGTGACAGAGACAGTAAGACCTACTAATCCAGTTTGGATATTTTTCCCCTCCAGATCTCATGTTGAAACATAATTCCTGTTTTGGAGATGGGGCCTAGTGGGAGGTGACTGGATAATGGAGGATCCTTCATGAATGGTTTAGCATCATCCTCTTGGTGATAAGTTGGTTCTCAGTTCACTTGAAATGTGGTTGTTTAAAAGAGTGTGACAGGCTGGGCACAGTGACTCATGCCTGTAATCCCAGCAATTTGGGAGGCTGAGGTGGAAGGATTGCTTGAGCCCAGGAGTTTGAGATTAACCTGGGGCAATATAGTGAGACCCCATCTCTACAAAAAAATAAGAAACATTTGCTGGATGTGGTGGCTCAAGCCTGTAGTCCCAGCTACTCAGAGAGAAAGAAGGATTGCTTGAGCACAGGAGGTTGAGGCTGCAGTGAGCCCTGATGGCACCACTGTATTCCAGCCTGGGTAACAGAGTGAGACCCTATCTCCAAACAAACAAACAAATAAATAAATAAATAAAATTAAAAAGTGTGACACCTCCCGCCTCACTCTCTTGCTCCTGCTCTTGCCATGTGGCATGTCTGCTCCAGCTTTGCCTTCTACCATAAGTAAGAGCTCCCTGAATCTTTACTGGAAGCAGGATGCTTATACAGCATGCAGAACTGTGAGCCAATTAAAGCTCTTTTATTTATAGGTTACCCAGCCTCTGGCATTTCTTTTTTTTCTTTTTTTTGAGACAGAGTCTCACTCTGTCACCCAGGCTGGAGTGCCGTGGCACGTTCTTGGCTTACTGCAACCTCTGTCTCCTGGCTTCAAGCAGTTCCCTGCCTCAGCCTCCCAAGTACCTGGGCTTACAGGTGCCCACCATCATGCCTGGCTATTTTTTGTATTTTTAGTAGAGACGGGGTTTCACCATCTTGGCAAGGCTGGCCTTGGACTCCTGACCTTGTGATCCACCTGCCTCGGCCTCCCAAAGTGCTGGGATTACAGGCGTGAGCCACCGGGCCTGGCCACCTCAGGCATTTCTTTATGGTGACAAAACAATTTCTTTGTAGTGGCAAAAATTTCTTTATAGCAAAAACAGCCTGACATACCTAAAAAGCCTAAAACATTAATTATGTGGTACTTTACAGAAAACGTGTGACATCCCCCTGGGCTAAGGTAATGGGGGCAGTTGAGATGGAGAAGTCAGTTATGCAGGAAAGAGATAACTAAGTGAAGGGGCAGCATTCTTTGTGGGGCAATAGGGAATGCAGTTAAGAAAGAGGAATATCTTATTCTCTATAATTGGAGAGAAGTTGATGAGAATTAGGGAGACTCTAGTAAAATTATAGGTATGTGGCTTGCTTGAAATTTGATGAAGGTCACTTGATAGAGGTGAAAAGGATGGGGAGTTGCTAAAATTGACTAAGGTTTAGATTAATATTTAAAGTGGAATAGGAGAAATTGCTAAAAGACCTCATTGAGGTCGACGGTCATTACTTTTAGTGGTACATTTGCATAATGAGTATCATTTAGTTCAATTATGCTTACTGTCCCAATGTAAGATTAGAGAAGGTAATTGTAGAATTGACCTCAAACATAAAGATAGGTATACCTTGGAATCAAGGCTGTTCATGAAAAAATTGTGCGTATAATCTACCACATAAGAGTATCCTGGGTTCAGAAGGAAAAGAGGTTGGGAGAAGATGAGGAGAAATGAACTGTCTGGTGAGAGACAAAGGGACTGTCTAGCGGATGCTTGAAAGATGAGAATCCTAGTCAGAGGATGAGTTATTATAGTCTGTAATATAATTAATGGATTAATGAAGTAATCCCAGATGATGACAAGGTTCAGAAATGATCACAAGAATGAGTAGCTGAATGAAGGGGAGATAGTAATCATTGAAGTTACAGGCATCAAGAAACAGGAAAATAGAGTGTTAAGGGTTATCTGTTGGACATTGAAAACTACCAAGTATTCCAAGAATGTGAACATGTAAAATAAGCAGATGTCAGAGAAAGAATGACTCTCAAAAGGACAGTGACACTTCAAGGAGAACGAAGGCCTGGAAATGCTATTAGGAATGAGGAAAACCTTAACCTCACTTACCCACTTTCAGGTATACAGGGTGGTGAAGAGGCCAACCACATCAATGAGGCTGCAGGGGAAATGTTCTTGAGCCAAAGCTGAGCCTCAGCCATGACTAGGAATTGAGGTGGTATTCTATGAGCTGGGAATGCTAAGGGGGTACAGGTATGGGAAGGAAAGAATAATAAAGCAATATGGGAATGAGAGTATTGGGAAAAATGTGTTTGTGTTCTTGGTCAATTATGCCAACTATGAGCTATCTAGTGTGATTGGACAACTGTAATGGCCCCATGTGGAATGGCCCTAAGTCTCAAGGTGGAGTCAGATGGTGAGGTCTGGATGTTGAGGCTGGTGCAGTTAAAGGACTGAGATTGCGAATTGTGCACCTTATCTTTTATTTTATTTTTTTATATATTTTTGAGACGGAGTCTCCCTCTGTTGCCCAGGCTGCAGTGCAGTGGTGTGATCTTGGCTTACTGCAATCTCTGCCTCCTGGGTTCAAGTGATTCTCCTGCCTCAGCTTCCTGAGTAGCTGGGACTATAGGTGCGTGCCCCCACGCCCAGCTAATTTTTGTATTTTTAGTAGAGAAGAGGTTTCACCATTTTGGCCAGCCTGCTCTTGAACTTCTGACCTTGTGATTCACCCACCTCGGCCCCCCAACGTTCTGGGATTACAGGCATGAGCCACGGTGCCCAGCTAGACCTTATCTCTTAGGAGTTTTACGTTGATGCAGGCTGAAGCCTGGTAAGTGAGGATTTCATAGTGAAGAATTTCCTTAATTACTCACTTGAGGGGGCCAGGCGCAGTGGCTCACCGCTGTAATCCTAGCACTTTGGGAGGCCGAGGTGGGTGGATCACCTGAGGTCAGGAGTTCAAGACCAGCCTGGCCATCATGGTGAAACCCCATCTTTAAAAAAAAAAATTACTCACTTGACAAATGATTATTAAACAACTATTTATGTTTCAGGCAATGTAAGATACTTAATAAACACAGAGATGAATTAATACAGGATTGCTGTCTTTGTCTATGTAAAAAGTTTAGTTTAAGAGTGTGATAAATGAACACAATGTAATATTAACATTTTTTCTGTTAAAATTTACTTATTTATTCATTTATTTATTTATCTTTGAGACAGGGTCTCATTTTGTCACCCAGGCTGGAGTGCAGTGACACAATCTCGGCTCACTGCAGCCTTGACCTCCCAAGCTCAAACCATCCTCTTGCCTGAGCCTCTCAAGTAGCTGAGACAACAGGTGTGTGCCACCATACCCAGCTAATTTTTGTATTTTTTGTAGAGATGGGATGGGGTTTGGCCGTACGATCTGCCTGCCTTGGCCTCCCAAAGTGTTGCGATTACAGGTGTGAGCCACTGTTCCTGGCAACATTTACTTTTTGATATTATTTTATATTATTTGGCTGCACTGTGAAAAACAGCAAACAGAGCAATGTAGAATTAAAAGTGTAGTGGGGGGCCAGTGTGGGTGCATGGGAGGAGTACACATCCCACTGGAGATAAAGGAAAGCTTCCTGATTGAGGACTTCATTGAAACTCAGAGATGATTTGGATTTAGGCCAAGCTTTGTAGAATGGAGGTGCTTAGAGTTCAGGAAAAGGAAATGGGAGATTGTAAGCAAAATGAAAGTGCAAATGTCTAGAGTTTTAAGGGAATAGGCATGCTTAAAAATTGTTTAGAATGTTGGGGTGGAATGGCTTATGGCTGGAAGAGCTCAGAGATAAGACAGGTGCTCTGTAAACCAAGTCTGGTCTTCTTTGATGAGGGTTTGGTGAGTCACTGAGAATTTTTAAGCCAGGGAATGACATGATAAAATTACTTTATTTTTTATTCATTTACTTATTTATTTTTGTTGAGGCAGAGTCTTGCTGTATCACCCAGACTGGAGTGCAATGACGTGATCTCAGCTCACTGTAACCTCCACCTCCCGGGTTCAAGTGATTCTCATTCTTCAGCCTCTGCAGTAACTAGGAAAACAGGCACATGCCACTACGCCTGGCCAATTTTTGTAGTTTTAGTAGAGATGGGGTTTCACCTGTTGACCAGGCTGGTCTTGAACTTCTGACCTCAAGTGATCCACCCACCTCAGCCTTCTAAAGTTCTAGGATTACAGGTGTGAGCCACTGCGCCTGGCCCAAAGTTACCATTTAAGAAAATTTATTTTGGCTGGGCATGGTGGCCTATGCCAATAATCCCAGTGCTTTTGGAGGCTGAGTAAGGCAGATCACTTGAGGCCAGGAGTTCAAGACAAGCCTGGCCAACACAGCGAAACCCTGTCTCTACTAAAAATACAAAAATCAGCCAGGCATGGTGCCACATGCCTGTAATCCCAGCTACTGAGAAGGCTGAGGCATGACAATCGCTTGAGCCCGGGAGGTCTAGGCTGCAGTGAGCTGAGACGTTGCCACTGCAATACAGACTGGGTGACAGAGCAAGACTGTCTCAATGAGGAAAGAAAGAAAGAGAGAGAGAGAGAGAAAGAAAGAAAGAGAGAGAAAGAAGGAAGGAAAGAAAGAAAGAAAGGAAGGAAGGAGAAAGAGAGAGGGAGGGAAGGAGGGAGGGAGGGAGAGAGGGAAGAAAGGAAGGAAAGAAGGAAGGAAGGAAGGAGAAAGGTGTATTTTGGTGACAGTGTGGAGTACAAACTGAAACATACACTCTCCTCCCTAATTACTCACAATACAATTCTTAGTACTTTAATTATAACACTTTGCAAGCCCTCTTTTGTATTAAAGACATTTGTGTAAACTGTCTTCTCTACTACTTTGTGAGCTCTTAGGTACCAGAGAGCCTATTTTACCCAAAGGCATAATATCTCCTCTCATTACTTAGCATTTTCTTGAACCTACTAGATCTTCAGTAAGTGCTTGTATAAATATTAATATACTCTTTTATAGACAACCATACTCCGTACTGTCACCAAAATGAGCCTTTTTCCTTCCTTCTCTCCCATTGTATTGTTTCCTTCTGCCTCAGGCCCTGACTCACTCTTCCCTAGAGTGAGAAATTGACATCATTTCTTCTATATTTGGGAACCTAAATCAGAATTGACAATTTAACAAAATATAGTTTTCTTTAATTTTGAATTTATGTATATAACAAAGCTGCAAAAAAATGTTACCTTGGTTATTTATTTTTGTTTTTATCCAAAAGAGGAAGACTATATAAAACTGAGACTGCTTTGGAAAGCCTAAGATGCATGGTTTCTATGCTTTTGTACATCAGGCACTGGGAAAGAACATGATGAAGTCACCTGTTTCGTGAGTTGAGGCGGTATGATCTGCATTCCCCAAGTCTGAATCATGTTGAATAAAGTGATGGTTAACGTTCCAGACTAGAATCCTTAGAGAGCAAATTTGGAGTACAGAGTGATCAGCAGTCTTAACACTTCTTTTCCTGACTCATCTGAATAGTCAAATAAGAGAGAATAGAAATATATTGCTCTGCATGGGTTTTTTTTTGTTTTTGTTTTTGTTTGTTTTTTATTTTGTTTTAGATGCAGTCAGTCTTGCTTTGTTGCCCAGGCTGGAGTGCAGTGGCACAATCTTGGCTCACTAAAACCTCCGCCTCCTGGGTTCAAGCAATTATCGTGCCTTAGCCTCCCAAGCAGCAGGGATTACAGGCACCCACCTTCACCATGTTGGCCAGCTGGTCTTGAACTCCTGACCTCAAGTGATCTGTCTGCCTCAGCCTCCCAAAGTGCGAGGATTGCAATTGTGAGCCACTGCACCCAGCCTCTGCACGGGTTTGAGTCCTATGTGCCTTCTCAATTCAGAAAACCTGTTCAGCAGAACTTTGAGTGAAAAAAAAGAAAAAAAAAGAAAACCTGTTCTCAGACTTTTGAGGTGGTATCACTGGGGATTTCCTAGACTGAATTAATCACCTATTATCAAAAGCCATATTAGGCCTGAACAATGACATTTTGTAGCCTTGCACCTCCAAGATGCTCAGGGCTTTTATGGTTTAAATTTTACCCTAGGAGCCCAGATAAAATGATACTTTGATCTCAAAGAACCTCCTCTGTTTCTCCCGTGGAACACTGCGGACAGCCTTATCCCTCTGCCCCTAGTCCCTCTCTAACATCACTTGCCATGGATTTCTGAGTTTTCTAAGTCTTATTTTTTCTATCAGACTATCAGCTCTATGAGGCCACAGCCTCAGTCACATTTGCATTTGTATCTGTAGGGGCCAAGGGAAAACTTGCTCTTAGCCCTTTGAAGTTTCTCTGAAGCTGGGCGCTTCGGGAGGCCAAGGCAGGAGGATCACTTGAGCCCAGGAGTTTGAGGCCAGCCTGGGCAATGTAGTGAGACTTCATCTCTACAAAAAATTTCAAAAATTAGCCAAATATGGAGCCACTTGCCTATAGTCCCAGCTACTAGGGAGGCTGAAGTGGGGGAACCGATGGACATTGCAATGACCTGAAATCAAGTCGCTGCTATCCAGCTTGGGAAGCAGAGTGAGGCCCTGTCAAAAAGGGAAAGAAAAGAAAAAAAGAAGGAAAGAAAGAGAGAGAAAGAAAGAAAAAAGAAAAAAACATGAAGTTTTCTGAAAAGCAGCTGACAAAAGGTAGATTAATAGGAGAAAAGGCACACACAATTTATTAATGTGCTGGGCACAGGGGGAGAATCAGAGGGTGGTCACCTAACAACTCAATGGTACTGAAGCTTCTATACCCTGTTTCATGGGGTGGGGGGAGGGATGGAGGAATGAATAGGTCCAATGCTCAGACTATGGTTCTTTTTGGGAGCTGACTGGAACCAGTAACTCCAAGGTTGAGGGGCAGAACAAAGGTTTTTTTATTATTATGTAGATAAAGCTCCTCAGGCAGTCTCTTGAAGCTGCCCTCAGAAAAATAGATGAAAATTCTGTCTGGACATGAGGACTCCTACTCTCTTCCATTCTCTGGTGGTTGATCTTTCCTGTTTACTTGATGAGATTTTCTAGAGAGAGAGTCTTAAAAACAATTGCATTTCTTTTGGAAATTCCAGAGAGAGTCCCTCCTGGTTGCTTGGAAAAGAGGATTAGAGAGACCAGAAGTTGGGGAAAGGTTAATGAGAGATTTTGGTTCTAAGACCTATTCTGATGAAATGGATAGGAGGTAGAAAAATGCTGAATAAAAGAGGGCAGCCCCAGCGAGGGCCCCACCCTCAAGGCTAGAACTTTGGCACAAAGTGAGAACATGGATTCTTGTTTTCCCACTTGAATGTTGCTTTTTGGCCTACCCCACCCCCAATCTTGTACCCTGGTACCCAGGCTACACTGGCAGAGCAGCAGAGCAGAGCAGCAGAGAAGGAGAGAAAAGAAGCAGCTGGACACTGGAGAGAAGCAGCTTGACTTCAGAGGGACAACTTGACAGTAGGACTTTGGAGAAGAGTTTGGCTGGGGCAGAACTGAGCTGGCCGAACTTCAAGGGAAGATTACCTTCCCACTCCATCCTTCCCAGTCCATCCTCCATCCCCTTTCCAGCTCCCCAACCCGCTGAGAGTCACTTTCATAGGCGATAAAATCTGCCACATTTACCATCTTCAATTCATTCATGTGACCTGATTCTTCTGGATGCCAAACAAGAGCTTAGAATACAGAGGGCTGTCATGCTGAGCTGTTAAACGCTTAAGCCATTTGTAGACAGCAAAGCTCAAAGAGCACACTCTAACATGCACCCTCTGGGGCTCTAAGGGTTGCAGTTATCTCCAAGATGCTGCAAGGGGCCACATAGAGTTCTGCTCCTGCCAGCGCCCAGAAGCACTCATCTTGGCCCCTGCACCTGTCCAACCGCATGCTCCCCCTCCCTTGAGGGGTTGAGAACTGTGGGCTGAGTAAATGAGCCACCTCTTCGTGAGTTCTGCAAAGGGGTCAAGGGAACTATATCCCGTTTCACTTTCAATTTTCAAAAGCACTCAGCATGCCAAAGGCCATATTTTGGGGAATTGCTTTCTGCCCTCCAACATATCCCTCAATGTGCTTGGTATAGTGCTGTGTGTGTATATGTGTGCTAAGTATTTGCTAAACATAAATTTAACTGAAATTACCTTTATATGGTTAGGCAAATAAGATAAATTATAAACAAATATAAAGTTTGTGAAAAACAGCTCCATTTTATCCTTATTTAGGAGACAACCCTGCCCCCTGCCCCCTGCCCCCTTAGTTAGCTATGCTACAAGACTGGCCTTGGCCAAAGAAAAAGAAAAAATTAAAATTGGAAAGTAAAAGTTGCTGGTGGTAAGAGGTAATAAAGAAATAGAAAAAGATCCAGAAGACCCAGAAAGCTCTTTCTAGAGCAAGAAAAGGAGAGAAACAGAACTCACACTGTATCTCAAGGCAGTGCTCAAGTGGTTAAGAGAGGGGAATACAGAACATATATTTGCACAGTTTTGAGGATGTTTTGATCATCATAATTTCAGTGGCACTGGAGAAGGTGTGAACCTCAAATATCTTAAATAGGTCTCAGTTAATTTAGAAAGTTTATTTTGCCACAGTTGAGGACCTGCACCCATGATACAGCCTCAGGAGGTCCTGACAACATGTGCCCAAGATGCTCAGCATACAGCTTGATTTTGTACCTTTTAGGAGGACATGAGACATCAATCAACATATGTAAATGAACATTGGTTTGGTCCGAAAAGGTGGGACAACTTGAAGTATGGAGGGGGCTTCCAGGTCATAGGTAGAGAAGAGATAAATGGTTGCATTCTTTTGAGTTTGTCATTAGCATCTCCAAAGGAGGCAGTCCAATATGCATTTATCTCAGTGACTTTGAATAGAATGAGAGGCAGGTTTGCCCTAAGCAGTTCCCAGCTTGACTTTTCCCTTTAGCTTAGTGATTTTGGGGCCCACAGATTTATTCTCCTTTTACAAAGGCAAGTCAACCTAGGGGCAGTTCTCTTCCCCCTCAGTGTACCTCCTGAAAGGCCCATTACTTGGAGAGGTTTCTCAGTGAGAGCAGTATGGAGCCAAAGGTGAGAGAGGGTAGAGGTACCAAATGTAGGAAAACTACTGTGTATGATATAATCCCTCTCCAGTTTTTCAGTAAACTTACTAAATTTACAAAATCACAAGGGTGACTGCATTTCTGGAGAAAAGGGACTAAATGTAGAATGTTATGTATGAGTTAAGGAAATAGACTAATAAAGGGTTGTGATTACTACAGTTTTAGCAAGATCCCCAGAGGAGAGTTGCTGATGCTACTTGGGAATGCATCTGTCCCTGGAGACTGGAAGATCAACTGAAGGAGGGAGAAATGTTATTTACCCCAAGGTTGCATGAAGAGGGACCAAGGAGATTTAGTGTGGGTTTCTTGGGATCTCAGTGTTGGAAACAAATGCTTGGTGCCACAAAGAACTAGCACTCAGGCAAAAAATTTTCTCAGCAAGGCAATTTACTTCTGCAGAAGGGTGCTGCCTGCATCAGTCATGATCATAAGACCACATTGAACAAAGGAGAGAAGGGGTTTTTATCCCTAATGCAGTTTCTGTCCCTGTGACCTTCCCCTATTGGCTAGGGTTGGACCACACAATCTAAGCTGATCCTGGTTGGCTAAGACTTAAACTTTTCTGAATATGGTAATTGTGTGATTTGTAAGGGAAGGAGGTGGAGGAAGTGGTTTGTCCGTTATAGTAAAAGGCATGCCTGGACATGTCTAGGCATGTCAGGGCACAACTAGAGCGGGAAGGTGTTTTGCAGGCTGGAAACAAGAAAGTACAAGGAGGTCAGGCTTTTGAACAAAGGATAAGAATGTTGCATGATTAAACCTTTTGAAGAGTAATTCATTATTCCTAACATTAGGCAGAGGGAAGGAAATGGATTCTTTGGGGATAAAGTCAAAAACAAACTCTTTTACTTCTTCATTGTCACATATCACAAGACAGTTCTGTGACCAGATGTGTGGGGATTTTCTGCATACACAAAACAATTCTCCAGCAGACACCAACTATGTGTCCTCTAATTCAATTCAAAACTGATGTTATCTGCCCGGAATTAGTGTCAGATCCCACAGGTTAAGGGGTCAGTGCCACAAAACTGTCCCCACTTCAGATGTCAGTTGCAAGTCCCAGGTTGTTACCTGTGCTTCTGACTGACTGGCTATGGATCGAGGTTCCAGCTGGACATGGTGGCTCATGCCTGTAATTCCAGCATTGTGGGAGGCCAAGATGGGAGGATCATTTGAACCAGCATTGAAGACCAGCCTGGAAAATAGGGAAATAGGTCTTTTGTGAGACTGCCTCTCACCAAAAAAATAAAAAATAAAATAAAATAAAATAAAATTTCTGGGTATGGTGGCTCATACCTGTAAACCCAGCTACTCCAGAGGCTGAGGTGTGAGAATTGCTTAAGCCCAGGAAGTTGAGGCTGCACTGAGCTGAGATAGCACCACTGCCCTCCAGCCTGTGCAACAGAGCCAGACTTATTTCAATTAAAAATAAATAAATAAATAAGTCAGGGTTCTTATATCCCTTTTCCTTGGGTTCCATTAATTTGGTAGAGTGGCTCACAGAACTTGGGGAAATATTTCACTTACATTTTCCAATTATAAGGGATAATACAAAGCATACAGATGACCAGCCAGATGAAGAGATGGATAGGATAAGTTATGAGTCTGTGGATCTTCTATCCTCTCTCTGGTATAACACCCTCCCTTCTAGTACTTCCAAGTGTTCAGCAATCTGGAAGTTCATAGTATCTCACTGGGTCTTTCCAGTCACTGACCCCATCTTGAGGCTATCTAGGGGCTCCACCCTAAGGTCACCTCATTAGCACAAACTCAGCTGTGAGCCAAAGGGCTTATTGAGAATAACAAAATAAACTTCTATCACTTAGAAAATTCCAAAAGTTTTAGGAGCTCTGTGCAAAAGACAAATATTATAACAAAAGATGCTTTTGTCATCCTTAACACTAAGGAAACTAGAATAACTTAGGAGCTCTGTGTCAGGAAGCTGGAATGAAAACCAAAAACAATAGACAGTTGGCCTTTTGTATACATGAGTTCCACATCCACAGATTCAACCAACCACTGATCAAAAATACTCCAAATAAATTTGTGTCTGTACTGAACATGTACAGACTTTAAAAAAATCTTATTATTCCTTAAACAATGCAGTATAACAACCATTTACATAGCATTTACTTGTATTAGGTGTTATAAGTAATATAGGTATGATTTAAAGTATACAGAAGTTCTTCCTGGCTGTTTCTGGGGAAAGGAGTATACAGGAGGATGTGTGTGGGTTATATCCAAATACTATGCCATTTTATGTAACAGTCTTCAGCATCTGCTGGTTTTAGTATCCACTACTGGGTCCTAGAACCAATTCCTCATGGATAACCAGAGACAACTGTATTGCTTTTCTTTTTTATTTTTTTTAAAATAAAAATTTATTATAAGCCCACAACGAACATCATAACTGTATCTTTTTCTTTTCTTTCTTTTTTTTTTTTTTAGAGGTAGGGTCTCACTATGTTGCCCAGGCTGGTCTTGAACTCCTGGCCTCAAGCAATCCTCCTGCCTCAGCCTCCTCAGATGCTGGAAATATAGGCACGAGCCATCATGTCTGGCCCAACAACAGTATTTCTGATTGCACACTGGGGCTGGAGAACTCTTAGAAACAGCTCAGGCTCTCCCTGAAAAATTGGGGCAAGGCAAGCAGGCTGCTGGGTACCAACAGCAATGACAGAGACAGATTGGAAGGAAGCAGATCTTAGGAGTGCAAAAGGTTTATTGGAAAGAAAAAAATAAAATTAAATAATAATAATAACAAAAGAAGGAAGCAGATCTACCTGGGTAGGGCTGCTCACAAGAAGCCAGGCTGTTGTGAAGCAGTATGGTGAGGCTGGAGTGAGGGATGATGGGAGTGTGCAGAAGGGTCAGGAGGTTGTAGTCATTTGCAGTGACTGGGAAGCTGAAAGACAAGGTTGGGAGGATACCCAAGTATCTGAGATAACCTACCCCTTAAAGATTCTCCCTTCTTTGAGGAGAAAACAAGGTCTGGGTTGGAGGTATCCAGAATGTGGATGCAGTGGATGTGGGGCAGAGGCTGGAGGCGGTGGAAACATTGGAAACCCTGTCTTCCTGGCTGCATCCACAGGCTGTCCTGGCCCAGGGCAAATAAACTGTTACACTGGGGGTTCCCAACCCCGGAGCTGCAGACCAGTTCCAGTCTGTGGCCTGCTAGGACCTGGGCTGCACCACAGGAGGTGAACAGCTGGCAAGTGAGCATTACCGCCTGAGCTCTGCCTCCTCTCAGATCAGTGGTAGCCTTAGATTTTCATAGGATCGTGAACCGTATCGTGAACTGCACATGCGGGGGATCTAGGTTGTGTGCTCCTTATGAGAATCTAACACCTGATGATCTGAGGTGGAAGAGTTTCATCCCGAAACCATTTCTGCCCCCGACACCCTGTTAGCAGCGGAAAAGATCGGCGTTACCCTGAGTTACCAGCAGCTATCCATATAGGTCTGCAGCAACTTTAGTCCTCGCCTCCTCAGAAGGAAGAACTCAATTGAGGGACATAA
This sequence comes from Cacajao melanocephalus, assembly GCA_963573385.1. Lineage (NCBI taxonomy): Eukaryota > Metazoa > Chordata > Mammalia > Primates > Pitheciidae > Cacajao > Cacajao melanocephalus. Next base: position 30,523 of record CAUYLG010030236.1, on the reverse strand, counting down.
AGCAGCAAAAGAGACCGAGCCAAGTTCCAGAGCAGGAAAAAAGGCTTTAAGGCAACAAAGTAAAGAACCGTTGAAAATCAAATGGATGCCTGAAGGTCAAAGAGAGAAAAAGAATATCAAGCCCCCATTTAACCATCATCCTAGGACTTTATAGGCTCACCTCTTTCCCAAGGTAGGGTGGGCTTTCTGCATGTGCAGTGCTTTCCTTCCCTTTTGGAACTGAGCACACACAGGGTGTTTAGGGAGCTATACACATGTGCTTCTCAGGCTTTTTTCCTAGTTCTGGTGGCATGTGTCCCTAGAACATCATACTTTGCCATTTTGTCTCTCTGTTTTTGAGATGGAGTCTCGCGCTGTCGCCCAGGCTGGAGTATAGTGGCACAATCTTGACTCACTGCAACCTCTGCCTCCCGAGTTCAAGCGATTCTTCTGCCTCAGCCTCTCGAGTAGCTGGGACTACAGGCGCCCGCCACCACACCAGGCTAATTTTTGTATTTTTTAGTAGACACGGCGTTTCACCATATTGGCCAGGCTGGTCTCAAACTCCTGACCTTGTGATCCGCCTGCCTCAGCCTCCCAAAGTGTTAGAATTACAGGCATGAGGCCACTGTGCCAGGCCTGCCATTTTGTCTCTTAACACGCATGCCCAAGAAGCTGCTTCTCCCTGGCGTCTGCATTCAATGAACACTTTTAATGTGAACAGGCTTGGACCATCAGGAGATTATCTCTCCCTGGCTGCCTAATTATCATCACCTGACTGTAAGGCCGATAGCCTTGCCAGGAGCCGGATGGACAATACTCACCCCCTTCGCTCCTGATAACACTTATCAGGAGGCCAGACATCCTACTGGCGCCTGCCTTCTCCATGTAAGCTCCCCACACCCACTCCTGCATGCCACTCCTGCATTCCACTCCTGCATTCCACCCCTAGCCCCACACTCAGCACTAAATCATGCTGTCAGCCCAAAATTAAAAATCCCGCCGAGAGCCTGACCAATGGCAGCTCACCAAGTCCGGGTCCAGTCTCTCTCTCTGACCAATACAGGTGCCCATGCTTTGTTTCCTCACCGGTCAATCTGTTACTTACTCCAGCCCACCTGTGGGTACCTCTGCTGGGCTGCCAATGGCAATTTGTCGACTCCAGGTCCACTCTTTCTATGACCAATGCAGTTACTCATGCTTTGTTTCCCCACTGACCAATCTACTGCCCTTACCCCCTATAAAACCCCACGCCCAGAACGGCCGGGTGCGACTTCTCTGGCCTGTCTCTGTCTCTCTCTCTCTCTGTCTCTCTCTCTCTCTGTCTCTCTCTCTCTCTCTCTCTCTTTCTCTCTCTCTCTCTCTCCCTCCCTCCCCCCGCCCCGGGGCCACAGAACCTCGCCCGGGAGCTAAATAAACTGGAATTTAATTTGTCTCATGCTGGCCTCAGTTTCCTCATTTTAAACTCGGCAATATCCTTACAAGAATAACCTTACACTGACATTTCTAATGGGGGGAAGAGCTCTCTCCTGCCCTGCTCACGCCTACATAACTACACCCCATCCCCAGCCCCTGCCGAGAAAATATTGTCTTCCATGAAGCTGGTCCCTGGTGCCAAAAGTGTTGGGGACTGCTGTGTTACACCATCAGAAGTTGGAAGAAAGGAAGGGGACTATGGTTATTCTTAAAATATTGTAACGAACTTGAATTTTATCATGGCTAATAGAACAGTATGACATTTGTGCTCCACTCTCTTGCATGTGAGAGGGGAGAAAGAAGGTTATATATCTAGCTTCTAGAATTATGATTTTTGTACTAACAGTAGTCAGTATTACTTTCTATGTGCCAGGCATCACATTTAAGTATCTTGACAACCCTCAAGTAGGTGCTCCTGTCATCATTTTACAGATGAGAAACTGATGTTCCAAAGGGTTTATTAATAGTTTGAACGCGGCCAGATTTGGATTCCAGGTCTGCTCTATGTTACTGTACCCGAGCGAGTCAAGGAATGCGCCACACTCTGAGGTTGAATTATGGGTCCTTCATTATGCCGGTGCTGGAGAGGTGGCTAACGCCCACAATTCTCTCGGCCCTAAGAAAAAGTTAGGTGGTCTTTTATACCCTAGTTTTGGAGGGGAGGGAGAACCTAGCTGAAGCAAATTTTTCACAAAAGCAGAGTAAGCAAAAAGTTAAAAGATAAACTGGTACATGAGAAATAAAACAGTGCCAGGTGCAAGGGGTAAAGTTGTCATGAAAGGCATGGAACTCATAGATAATGGGGGCTCTGAGTGTTCGACTACACCTGCATTCCCAGTCTCTGCTGGTACCACTTAACTCGGCCTCTTATCAACAAATGCATTCCTGGAGGTGCCCAGTGTCTGCCTGCCCCAGCTACATGCTATAGTTATATACTTAATGGTGGGAAAATAACTAAAATGAAGAAGCTAAAATGGAGTCTGTAGGGCTCAGGAAGCTAACATAAAGCCTGAACAGCTTTTAGTCTGAGAGAGAGTTAGTTTTAGCTGGCAAAAAGCAGGTTATGAAGTGTCTGTGAAGCCTGTGCTCCTGACTGTTGGGCTGTGTTGCTTCGTCTGTGCTTGAACAGTAAGAAATCCTATCTGTGTACCTCCTGCCCCAGGCGAGCTTTGTTCCTGTAAGGCACTCTGCCTTGTAAGGCAAGCTTTGACTATGTAAGGCACTCTGACTTGGGAGACAGGTTTTCACTTGCTTCTTGACGTCGGAAAGAAGAGGCTGGAATTGACTCAACAGAGGGCCTGGATAGCTTTGTCTTGAGGGGATCAAGTTCCTCTGGGAATGGGAAATAGGCAGGGAGGAGAAAATGTGAAGGTTTTGAGAGGAAAGAATAAGAAAATCCCAGATTGTAACTTGTGAGCAAGCGTTTGTCCTTCCTGCCAACAGCATTCTCATAAACCCATTTATATCTAAGGACTCCATTTATTCATCGTGTCAGACTCTCCCGTTCATTCATTCCAAAATAATGATCAGTGTTATTGGGTGAAATGGGAATGCATTAAAGGGTTTTTAAAAAGGAGAGTTTAAGACTTTACATTTTAAAATGATTACTCTGGTAGGCTGGGGGTAAAGCAGCTCAAGTTTTCTTATAACCAACTTTTTTCCCATCCTCTGTGATTCAGGGGTAAGGGGAGAGAGGAAAGAAGAAAGTACAATACCTCCTCTCTTTCACTGTCCCCTAATGTTCCAAGATGTCCCAAAATGTTTCTCTCCCTGCTCACTTCCGCAATTTGCTTGACCTAGTTTGGAATCCCAGCCAATTTACTTTCTCTCTGCTCCATTAGGGCTCCTTAGGACCTTAACAGAAGCCTTAATGCAAAGAGGGCCTTGCACTTGTACTAATGTTGAGACGAGGAAGGATGGGACTTGGTCCCTCCACCCCCATTAATTTTCCTCTTTTTCTGTCCTACCTGCTAACCAGGTGTTGTAACCGAGAGAGTGCAAAATCACCGCTGAGACAAAGACTAGGCCAAATGACAGGGTCTTTATTCGGAGGACTCGCATCTCTCTAACCTGTGGCCCCGAAAGGAGGGTGTCAAGACCATTTATGCCTGTAAACCACCTCCTGAGTGGGGGTGGGGGCGAGGGGCTTTGGACATTCCGAAGGCCAGGGGACTTTGGACATTCCGATTGTTACTTAAGTGGTTCACAGAAGTCAAGATAAGCATTAGTTTACACAATTGTCTGGGTAGGGTGGAAATTACAGACCTTAGTTACTTATTACAAGTCTTAAAATGGCGCAGGGGCCAAAATGGCGTTGGTTTGGACTGCTTGCCTGTCACATTAGGGTTACAGACAGCAGTTCCAACGGAAAGCCCAGGTATGATCAAGGTATGCAGTTTATGGGGCAATTACCATGTCACACAGGAGACCTTGAAGAAACTAAGATAAGCAGCATCCCACCCTAAGTCTTACTCAAGGAAGTTAACTCTATCATTCACATACAGACAAGACCAGGAGAATGATGATCTTTACCCTATAGAGTTGCCTTATTATAACACTAAAATATCCACCCAGGGAATGACTTATTTGCCATGTTTTGATCATGTGATATATGTACTAAAATGATTTCTCACTGTGCCTGCACACTCTGTGCTCTACCCCACACATGTAATGACGTTTGCCTACCTCATGCTTATTCATGTCACCCTTCTTAAAACACCAAAAAAGACCTGTCCTTGGGGAGCCAGCTGGAGAACTCCTCCCTCCAGTGCTATTTCCCTTTGTGTTTGAGAATAAGCCCCTAACAAAGCTGTGTCTGGGAAACTTGCTTGACCTCCTGTCAGTTTCTGTTACATGGGAGCCTAAAAACCTATGGTCCCTAACAGTGTGTCACTAACATCCTGTATGGGCAGGGTTTTGTTTTGTTTTGGAGACAGGGTCTTGCTTTGTTGCTCAGGCTGGCATGCAGTAGTGTGATCATAGCTCACTGTAACCTTGAATTTCTGGACTCTAGTGTTCCTCCCACCTTATTTTTAATTTTTATTTATTTTTTGAAATGGAGTTTCACTCTTGTCGCCCAGGCTGGAGTGCAATGACGTGATCTCAGCTCACTGCAACCTCTGCCTCCTGGGTTCAAGCAATTCTCCTGCCTCAGTCTCCCTAGTAGCTGGAATTACAGATGCCTACCACCACACCCAGCTAAGTTTTGTATTTTTAGTAGAGACAGAGTTTCACCCTGTTGACTAGGCTGGTTTCGAACTCCTGACCTTAAGCAATCTGCCCGCCTAGACCTCCCAAAGTGCTGAGATTACAGGCTTGAGCCACTGTACCTGGCCTGATTCTCCCTCCTTAGATTCCCAAGTAGCTGAGACTACAAGCAAGCACCACTGTCCTGGCTAATTTTTAAATTTTCTGTAGAGATGGAGTCTTGCTGTGTTTATCAGGGTGGTCTCGATCACCTGGCTTCAAGCAGTCTTCCCGCTTTGGCTTCCCAAAGCACTGGGATTACAGGCATGACACACGGCACCCAGACTGGGTTCAAAGACTTTCTGATCTGTGAGTGGTTAAAGAGGTTAAGCTTTTTCCAAAAGTTTGAGATCAGTAGAAAAGAATGTTAGCTCTAACTTGTGGGTGTGACCTGCCTCAGACCCCTCAGGAAGAGATTCAGAAGAATAACCATCAGAATTCAGTCCTTGGTTCCCCCTTAGCTGAGCTCTGTGTGCCAGCAGATTCATTTGGTGGGGATCTGGGTCTCCAACAAACAATTCAGGGCCGTATGTTAAGATGTTATCTTTAGTTTCTATAGAGAGCAAAACATCTGACTCTAACTTCCTTGGCTATTGTTTTAAGCTACTGTTATCTTCTTAACAAGCTGTTCATTTACTTCTCAGGGCCAATATGCCTGGAATTTCCCTTGAAGGAACTCAAGAGTTTCCTTTATTTCCATGCTGGGGGAGAAGGGAGGGAACCTACAGGCCTTAAAGAGGGGTCTCTGTTCTGTCTCAGTTTTAGCCATAGCTGTTGGAAGCTTTTATGTGTGCGTGTGGGTGGGGCAGGTGGGGCGGGGGGTCGGGGGGTGGGAGTTGGAGTAGTTTCTCTCTCTCTCTCTTTTTTTTTTAAAATAAAGTCACCATCTCTTGCCCATCTCTGTTTTATTGATGACTGTTCAGGATGGACACAGTAATGACAGAGACAGGAAGCAGCCAGTAGTCTCCCAGTGAAACCCCTACTTCAAGCCTAAAACAGTCTGAAGGCTAAAAAAATGGACGGCTGGTCTGGATGCAGTCTGCTCTTTCCCAGCTGATTCTTTCTGAATAATGCCCATCTGCAGACTGGGAGGAGCCTTGAGAAGTTCTCGATATTTGCAGTGGGGAGGATCCTGGCCTCTCCTGTTCTGTGTGGTGATCTGGGATTCAATCTGTGAGTGGGCACACCTGCTAGCAGGACGCTCTCTCGCTTTGCTGGAATTCCTATTTCCCCAGCTTGTTTTTCCTTTTCACCCAATAAATCCGGCCCTACTCACCTTACAGTGTGCCCCTGTGCCTAAATTATCCTGGTTGTGTGACAAGAACCTGGTTTTTTTCTGTAACAGTAACAACAATAGCTAGTACACACGTCCTTCATGGTCCGCTCTGCACCACTCTAAGCACTTTAGTCATTTAATCCTTATTACATCCTTTGGAAGAAGGGATCGTTATTACTCCAATTTACAGATATATAAAGAAACACGAGTCTGCTAAGGCAGGGGAGGGGAAAGCCAGAAGCACAGAATGGTTAAATCACTTGTCCAAGGTCCACGGCTAATAAATACCCTTAAAGAGTATGCATGTTTTACAAAGAATGTTTTGGAGCAATTTATTTTTATATATTTATTTTTGAGATGGAGTCTCACTCTGTAGCCCAGGCTGGAGTGCAGTTGCGTGATCTCGGCTCACTGCAACCTCCACCTCCTGGGTCCCAGCTCAAACAATTCTCCTACCTCAGCCTCCCACGTAGCTGGGCTTACAGGCATGAGCCACCACGCGCAGCTAATTTTTGTATTTTTTAGTAGAGACGGGGTTTCACCATGTTGGCTAGTCTGGTCTTGTACTCCAGACCTCGTGATCCGCCTGCCTCGGCCTCCCAAAGCGCTGGGATTACAGGTGTGAGCCACCGCGCCGGCCTGGAGCAATTTTATAGCACCAAAACATCAACCTCCACTTAATTTAAGGTGAGTTTAATTTTGTGCAACTCTATTTTGCTTTAACTCTTTGGATGGAGCTATTTCACCATTTCTTGCCCCCATTTTCTTTTACGGAAAACAGCACAAATAGAGGACTCAGGAGTTCTTTAGTCACTTAAGAACAGACCATGCCAAAGTGAAACACTGTGTTAAAATACCAGATGAGCTCGAATGTTATGCGACATTTTCAGAAATTAAGTGTTCCAGGAAGACAATGGCTTGTTACCAGTCTTATCACCTACAGGTGTGTCTCTGGCCCTTGTTAACATAATTATTCCTGTTTCTCTTTTGTTCCCACTCACCTGAGATGAGTCACTCAGATAACTCAGAAATTTGCCTTTGTAGCCAGAAAGCTCTAAGTAGAAATGAACTGAAATCCGAACTTTTGAAAGGAGATCCACTGCTGAAACTTCAAATTTAATTCCAAGGAGAGATAAAGGGTGAAATAGTGTTAAAATAATCCACTGTTACATTGTCAGAGCAATCCTACCCCGGGTTCTCTCCCATCAGGTGCACACAGAGGTTTGTTAGACTAACCACCACAGGTCAGGTGTAGTGGCTCATGCCTGTAATCTTAGCACTTTAGGAGGCTGAGATGGGTGGATCACTTGAGGCCAGGAGTTCAAGACCGGCCTGCCAACACGGTGAAACCCTGTCTCTACTAAAAATACAAAAATTGGCCTGGTGTGGTGGCATGTGCCTGTAGTCTCAGCTACTCGGGAGGCAGAGGCACAAGAATCACCTGAACTCAGGAGGCAGAATTTGCAGCAGTGAGCTGAGATTGCACCACTGCACTCTGGCCTGGGTGACAGAGTGAGACCCTGTCTTGAAAAAAAGAAAAGGATAACCATCACAGTACTGATACTGATTTTGTGACAGGTCACAACAAAACCACTCAATCTTTCTGCTTCCTGTTATTTCCGGATCAAACTGAGGGTCGGGCTGCTATTTCTTGCGGCCCAATAACAAGATACAGGTGAACTGGGGAGGAAGAAAGTTTTTATTTCTGTGACTGGTTATAGGGAGAAGGCCTGGAAATTACTGCCAGACCAACTCAAAATTACAAGGTTTTTCAGAGCTTATATACCTTCTAAGCTATATGTTTACGTGTAAGTGTGCATTCATCTAAAGACATGATTGATTAAGCTCTTTTAATCTATAACTAAGGTCTGAGTCCTGAAGACCTTCTTCTGGAGCCTCAGTAAATTTACTTAATCTAAATGGATCCAGGTGTTTCATTGACTAGTATGTCTGGTTTTTTTGGGGCTTTTTCTTTTCATTGACTTGTATGTATGTTTTTGTTTCATTGACTTGTATGTATGTTTTTGTTTCATTGACTTGTATGTCTAGCTTTTTAAGTACATTTTAACATCAGGTAGCGTGACGCCTCCAGCTCTGTTTTTCTTTCTCAAGATTACTTTGGCTACTTGGGGTCTTTTGTGATTCCATATGAATTTTAGAATCTTTTCTATTTCTGTGAAAAACTGTCATTGGAGGGGGTGCACTGAATTTTTAGTTTGTTTTGACAAGTATGGACATTTTTACAATATTTATTCTTTAAATTCATGAACACAGGTAGCTTTCAATTTATTTGTGTCTTCAGTTCTTTCATCAATATTTAGTTGTTTTCAGTGTACAGGTCTTTCACTTCTTTGGTTAAGTTTATTTTTCCTCAAACAGATATAGAACAGTACTGTTCAACAGTACAGTCTACTCTGGATACCATTTCCATAAATGTATTTCATAAATGTATTTGTGGTCAGTCTCTGATGATTGTCTGATAATGCAGACCACACAATGCAAATCAACAGCAAAGTAAAGTTACATATCCTGCTGTATTTGTCCACTTTCACGCTGCTGGTAAAGACATACTTGAGACTGGGCAATTTACAAAAGAAAGAGGTTTAATAGACTTATGTCTCACAAGGCTGAGGAGGCCTCGCGATCATGGCCAAAGGTGAGAAGAAGCAAGTCACATGAATGGCAGCAGGCAAAGAGAGAGCTTGCGCAGGGAAACCCTTGTTTTTAAAACCATCAGGTCTTGTGAGACTCATTCGCCATCACGAGAACAGCCTGGGAAAGCCCCACTCCCATATTCCAATCACCTCCTACCGGGTTCCTCCCACAACATGTGAGGATTCTGGAGTTACCATTCAAGATGAGATCTGGGTGGGGATACAGCCAAACAATATCACCTGTAGCTAAGAAAAATGTTATGAACTTGATGATGGTAATACTGGAGAACTACTAAGCCATTGGCAAATCTAGATCTTGCAGAGTTAAATCATGTAAGAAATATAAGAATGACATAGAATTGGCAAGCATAATGACAAGACAGGAAATTCAAAAGAGAATGATGTAAATATAAAAGAATTAAAATTTGAGTTACTTGGCAAAACCAATGAAAACTGTGATTTTTTAATAACTATTTTTCTGTTTATTTGAAGCATAGTAAAAAGGAATTGGTACACTTTGGAAATTCAGTGGCACAAAGTACCCTGCCATAACTTGAGAGACATTATACAGTAAAAAAGAAAAAAAAAGGAAATAAAAAGGAAAAAAAATATCCTGTTTCAAACACTGCATTACATAATTTTACCTGCCCGAACAGGCCATTTACAAATATTAGGTCAACAAACTGCTAACATCCATAAAAAGGTAGCTTTCTTACTAAAATGCAAGAATTTAAAAGATTGGTATCTAAACAAAAGACAAAAACAACCTGGAATGAAAGCCTAAATAGCACATCTAAAATCAGGGTTTTTTGTTTGGGCCTTTGTACTCTTCTCTCCCTCTACCATATCCTCTTGGAGTTCCAGGCCCCATTCCTTTAGGACCCTGTCCACTCACAAGCTCCACACCTCCCTGCCCAATGTGCTCAACAGGCATGTCACTTCCCATGATGGAACCACTCATGGTTGCTGATGGAACTCCAAGATTAGATTCATAACCTATGCCACCACCACCACCTAGAGGTGGAAATTTCTGGCCTCCTGAACCATAGGGATCTCTCATGTTCATTGTTCCTCCACCACCCATTCTCATATCTCTTTCTCTTGGATCCATGTAGCCCATTTGGCTGTAACTTTCCTCTCTTAGGTGCATCATTTGTTCTTTCATCTCACGTTGACGAATCATCATCTTTTACTCTCTTCTACGTCGTTCCTTCTCTTGCCTCAAATGCATTTCTTTACGTTTCTGCATTTCTTGATTGTGAAGTTCTTCCACACGTCTTAATTTTTCCTGTCGTCTCATCAAATATTGGTGCAAAAGATTTGCCTAATGTTCATGATAGGCATCTTCCATTTCACTTTCCAATCTGTCTTTTGCATCCTACATGTTTTTTTCAACTTGTTCCCTTTGCTGTTTTTCCATTTCATCCAAAGACTTCCATTGCTAAGAATACTCGTACTCAAATGTACCATGCTGGGCAAAATGAGGAGAAATTTCTCTCTCCTTTTGATACATTGGATTATTCTGGGCAAGTTTTTCAGGAAGACCATCTTCATCAGTTGTTCAAGTGGTTCTACAATGACTGGACCAGGAGTTGTTGTCAGTAAGAAAACACTCACTGCATCGTTCAAATGCCTTTATTGCTGCTGGTTCAGAAGCAAATTCAACAATGCCTTTCCCTGTAGATCTTCCACAATCATCCACTATTACAGCCGCCCTTTCAATAGGACCAAACTGGCTAAAGGCTTCTTCCAATAAATAGTTCACCGGAAATGCAAGTTGAAAGATTAGGAACAGAAAGGGCAGCAACAAAGCAAACTCGAAGCTGTCTACCTCTCATGGGTGTATCATTGAGTTCAGCTTTGGCAATTTCACCAAAGCTCTAGATTCAAGCTTAATAAATCTGAATTCTTACTTTGTTGATAAAAACTTCTCCTGGTTCTCCATATTTAGCAAATAGTCTTTTGATTCATCCTCCGTGATATGAGTAGGTAGATTCCCAACAACTGACATCGCTGTGTATAAGTTTTCTCTCCAGGCCTCCTCAAGAGAGACAAGTTGGCTTTAAATCTCTCTGAGACCTTCTTCTCGCTGCAGCCGCCCGGCCCGCTGGACCAGGGACCCTGGTGGTGCTGCCGGTGGTAGGGCGGGTGATACAGGTGGCCCCCGCGGGGCTCCCCACCGCCTCGTTGCGGCGGCTTCGGGTGGCTGCCGAGAGTACTTAGGCCTGGGCCGCCACCGGGCTTCGGGCCGCCAGGCATTTTGCCGCCCTTAGGACCGCCCGGGTCTGGGCTCTGCTTAGGCCCCGGACCCCGGCCCGCGCCTCCGGCCTGAGGACGTGTGGTAGGGCGCGGTGGGTGGCGGTGTCCCGGAGGTGGGCCGAGGTGACTGCGGGCGGCGGGGTCGAGCCTGGCCGGGACCCTGGCCGGGCCCCCGAGGTAGGCGGAGTGGCGGGCGGGGCCGAGCTGGAGGCTGGCGACGCGCTGCCTACTCCGGGAGCGGGGCCGGGAGCCTGAGCGACGACGGGCTTGGAGGAGTCCTGCGCCGGTGGCGGCGGCGGCTGCTGCCTGCCTGATGCGGCTGTGGATGCGGCGGCGACTGCTGCGGTGGCGGCTGCTGCGGCGGCGGCTGCTGCGGTGGCGGCGGCTGCGGCGGCGGCTGCTGCGGCGGCGGCGGCCGCGGCGGTGTCTGTTGCTGCTGCTGGTGTGGATGCGGTGGCGGGATCGGATGGAGGCTTAGGATCGCTCTGGCCCTGGCCGGGACCCATCGGGCCGCGGTTCTGATGAAGGCTCATGCGGGGCGGCGGGGAACGGAAGTCTTGGAGGTCGCCGCGGCCGCCGCCCCCTCCGCGCCTGTGGAAGCCACAACGCCACCGCCGCGACTCCGGAACCGATCTCGAGACAGGACTGTGGTCGAGGCAGAAGCGAAGAAGACGCTCAGGAAACCTGGAGGCCACCTTGCTTCTCACAAAATGGCGGATGACACAGACCGAATATTTTTTAAAAAGGACAATCATAATCTTGCTTTGAAAGTCAAACGGGAAGTAAAGACATTTGTTGTGTGAAGTGGAGAACGTTTTATCTTGCTGTCATATGAATTGTCAGACCATTAGGCAGTTCCCATTGGTTCATAGTTCCAATTGTAATCTAACTTGGATAAATAAACAGTAAAGCAAACCTATTTTCCTAATTTCTGGTTTTATTTTTCAAGCTGCAGTTTTGACCAAACCTAATTTTTTTCCATACTGTTAACTGAGAAGTTTTGATTCTCGTTTAAAATAGGTTCATTTACAGTGGACTTTTCCTAGTACCATTTGTTCCTGGAGAACTGAGTCATGAGCTGTGATAAGGAAAATATTTTGAAGGCTGTTCAAGGTGTACAGTGGTGCAGAGGAAGCAGGAATGGGAAGGGAGAAGAAGGCTTCCTGGAAGAGGTGGGATCCAGGTTGGGGCTTCAATGCAAGCAAATTGAGGTAGTAAGAGGCAAATAGGGGAGCTGTCTCTCAAGGCAGCTAGTGAGGCATCCTGGGCTTTAGGGTTGCATATATTTGGGTTCAGATTCATGTTCTGTCTCTTACTTGCTTTTTGTACTGGAGCAAATTACTTAACTTCTCTGAGTCTTTGATTTAGCATCCGATTTTTTTTTAAGACAGGGTCTCACTCTGTCACCCAGGCTAGAGTGCAGTGGTGCAATTAAGGCTCACTGCAACCTCCACCTCCTGAGCTCAAGCTATCCTTTTACTTCAGCTTTCTGAGTAGCTGAGACTACAGGTGTGCCCCATCACATTTGGTTAATTTGTGTATTTTTTTGGTACAGACGGAGTTTCATCATGTTGCCAAGACTGGTCTCAAACTCTGAGCTCACTCTGAGCTCGAGAAATTTGCCCCCCCCCTTGGCCCCCCAAAGTGCTGGGATTACAGATGTGAGCTACCATGCCTGGCTTGAAAATCTATACAAATTAAAAATAGCAGCCTTATAGATTTAAGTTATAATGAGCTAATAAAGCAGGGCCTCCTTTGTTAGGCCCTCAGTTCTGCTTTCTACTTCAAGAACATAGATAACTTAAATACAGCATTGCTCCTGTTAGGCTTTTGTTTCTTGTCTTCTGCCAACATGATAAATTACCTCAGCTTTCCAAACAAACAAGAACAGTCCACCAACAGCTAATGTTATAAGTAAATGACAATCCATGGGTCAGTTAGAGGAAGTAGAACTATACACTCTAGTACTCACACAAGAGCCAAGTACCCTGGTTAAAAACACTAACTTGAGAATGAGCACTCAACTTGTTAGCTATGAAGTCTTGGCCATGTGACTTAGCCTCTCTAAGAAGACAACCAGCAAAACCTTTAGTTGTTTTTGAAGATTTAGAATTAGGTATTGCTTCTACTGGGAAGTTGTTGTCGGCAAAAACCTAGACACATCGACCAGTTATACCAGGAGATTCACTCCTGGTATAACTGGTCTTGAGAATAGTTTCTGCTTTGCTAATGTTTGCCTCACAGTCTACGGTTTCCGTCCGGGTGGAACATGAGTGCTGGTGGTGGTGGTGTTAGCAGCCATGGCTGTGGGGACTCAAGAACAAAACAGTGATCCTAAGGCTAAGCTTCAGGCTCTAACTGCTAGGGGCTTATGCAGACATTGCTGAGCTAGTGTCACCATGTTGCTGCTGCTGGGGAGCAAGCAGTTCCTAACGGAGCTGATCAGACTCTTCCAGAAGTGCCAGCCGCCAGATAGCATGTGTATCACCTTGAAGAAGTCTGGTGGTTGAACCAAACCCATTCTAAAGAAAGGTTCTGTTGTGGACTTTGAGTCTTTAGACTGGTGTCTGTTAAGAGCTGCTGATGGGAAAAAGAAGATTAGCACTGTGGTGAGCGCCAAAGAAGTGAATAAGTTCTGAATGGCTTATTCTAACCTACCACGAACTAACATGGGTGGGCTGAAGAAGAGGGACAAAAAGAACACAAGTAACATCAAAGCAACACAGTGAAGGGCACTGAATTTTCTTTGCTTTCACCGACTGACCAGTGAATTGCAATTTTTCCTTTAATTTTTACTTTTGGCCACATAGCTAGGTTTCTGGTTCCCCTGTAGTAGGTGTTTTCACATAAGATTAGGTTCACTTTGGAAAGAATAATTGCAATGTTTATAGCGTGGTTGTGGTAAGAAGCTAGTTTATTTTACGTCTGGCTAATTGGTCTGTGATGCATGGTTGTATACTACTGGATTATAGAGTAAAAGTTTCTGTAGTCATCTCTGTGAAGACCAATGTATCATTAAACATGTCTGCTTATCAGCAGCAGCAGTAGCAGCAGTAGCAGCAGCAGCAACAGCAACAACAACAACAAAAGCGACTGTAACTGGAAAGTGCTGCCAGAGAATCCAGGGAGAGCAAAGGGCATTCCCCTGGATTACACGAGGAACGGGATTTGGCAGTAGTTTCAGGTCCTTTAATTCAGAGAATAGAAAATGTCCTCTGATTCTGCAGCTATTAATAGTTAACTTACCTTGGACCAAACACCCTGCATTTTCTCACTAATGTTCACAGTAAGGTAGGTACTATTATAACCACTGTTTTCCTGATGAGGACACTAAGTCTTAGAGAGGCTGAGTCACATGGCCAAGACTTCATAGCTAATGAGTTGAGTTCTCATTCTCAAGTTAGTGCTCCTAACCAGTGTACTTGGCTCCTGTGCAAGTACCAGACTGCATAGTTTTATTTCTTCTAATTGCCACATGGATTGTCTTTAACATTAGCTGTTGGTGGACTGTTCTTGTTTGTTTGCAAGGCTGAGGTAACTTACCATGTTGGCGGAAGAGAAGAATGTAGGTAGAAGAGGGTAAATAAAGAGTGCCAGTCGGCAAAGCCATTGTCAAGTCATCAAATTGTTCTTCAGCAATGCTTTGTATCAGGCAGTGTTTCAGATGAACATGATATGATTCCTTTCAGGGACTCACCATTTTTTAGGTGACAGGCAAAAATAAAACAATACTATAGTAAGAAAAGAGCAGCACCAGAACATACACAGGTGCAGCTGGTACACAGGGGTGAGCATTTCTGCTTTGGGGATTTAGGGACGGCTGCACAGAATAAGAGCATTGAGCTCTCTTGAAAGATAACTAGGAGCTCACCAGTCAGGCATGGCATAGATTTGTGTGCCGATGACAAAGGGAGGAGTTATGACACAGTTCATAGTTTGGTAGTGCTGATGGAAGGATTTGAAATAACAGGCATTCTGCTGACCTGGGCAAAGGGACTCAGATCATGAAGGGCCCTTTATGTTAGGCTAAGGCGTTTGGACTATTATCTCTTCTCTTTTTTTGAGACAAAGTCTTGGTCTGTCACCGAGGCTGGAGTGCAGTTACATAATCTCGGCTTACTGCAACCTCTGTCTCCTAGGTTCAAGTGATTCTTCTGCCTCAGCCTCCTGAGTAGCTGGGATTACAGGTACACACTACCATGCCTGTCTGATTTTAGTAGAGACAAGGTTTCACTGTGTTGGTCACGCTGGTTTTGAACTCCTGACCTCAAGTGATCCACCTGCCTCAGCTACCCAAAGTGCTAGGATTACAGGCGTGAACTACCATGCCCAGCCAAGGACTATTATCTCTAATCAAGATAGAAAATGAAGGATTTTATATGGGAGGCATGCTTAAACTGGATCCCTTTTGTGTGCCTCTCCGTATATTCTCTCCATCATCTTTACTCTACTCTGTGCCCTAGGAGCCTGACCTCTGTGGATAAAATCTGTTGGCAACCTTGCCTTCTGACTTTCATTTGAGTTTGGACATTGGGGAGCACTATTGAGGAATCAGAGAAAGGGAAGAGTAAAATTAGATAATTTATTTCCCCGGATCTCTACTTTTGTAGTCATCATGCACCTGCCTTTGTCATTCAGCTGAGGTCATTGCTCTTGTTAGGTGGCCCTCTATGCAGTGCTCGCTTTCCCTCTTTAGTAATTGCTTTCTCTTCTTGCCTCATTAGGTCTATGGATAGTAAAGGTACCTGATTGTTACAAGTCTGGGAGTGTTTCATTATCTTTATGATCTTTCTACACTCTGCCCATATCTTTTTATATAATCTCTATATTAAAACTTACAGGCAGGCATGGTGGCACATGTCTGTAATCCCAGCAACTTGGGAGGTGGAGGAGGGAGGATTGTTTGAACCCAAGAGTTCAAGATCTGGGATCTAAAGAAAAAATAGGCTGGACATGATAACTCATGCCTGTAATTCCAGCACTTTGGGAGGCTGAGGCAGAATGACTGAGCTCAGGAGCTTGAAACTAGCCTGGGCAACACAGTGAGATCCTATCCCTATTTTTTTTTTAAAGAAAGAAAAAAAATAGTAAGACACTATCTCTACAAAAAAACTTTAAAAAAAATTAGCCAGGCATGGTCCCAGCTACTCAGAAGGCTGAGGCTGGAGGATAGCTTGAGCCCAGGATTTCAAGGCTGCAGTGAACTATGATTGCACCATTGTGTTCCAGTTTGGATGACAGAGTGAGACTTTGTCTCTAAGAGAAAAAAAATTTTCTACAAATTAATTTGATTGCCATTTTGTTCCTACCAGGACCTTCATGGGAATCAGAAGTTCCTGTATATTTATAAATCATATATTTACTTTAGAATAATAAACCATATTGTATTAGTCTATTCTCATGCTGCTAGACATCCTTGAGACTGGGTAATTTGTAAAGGAAGGGAGGTTTAACAGACACACAGTTCCACATGGCTGGGGAGGCCTCACAATCATGGTGGAAGGCGAAGAAGGCACAAAGACACACCTTACATGGTGGCAAACATGAGAGAGCTTGTGCAGGGGAACTCTCATTTATAAAACCATCAGATCTCATGAGACTTATTCACTACCATGAGAACAGTATGGGGGAAGACCTGCTCCTATGATTCAATTACCTCCCACGAGGTGGGAATTATGGGAGCTACAATTCAAGATGAGATTTGGATGGGGATACAGCTAAACCATATCACATATAATTATTTTAGAATAATCACTGAGGTAGCAGGGTAAAAAATGCATTGGAAAGGGTGGCGAGAAAGAAGGTACTGAAACAAAGAAGAAGACAATACAATAATTCAGAAAAGAGATGGCTAGACCTGAATTTGGCTTACAGCAGTTGTGATGGAGAGCTCAAGAGGGATGCACAAGATATTTGGAGATAGAATTAGCACAACTTGGTGCAGCCCTCAGAACCAATCAGGTTCATTCTCGCCAGAGACTTACTAGGTAAGGGGACATTCTGTCCTGTAGTTTTTCTCTCACCAATTTCAAGAAAAGTGAAGATTTACAGATAAGTAGAAGAGAGGCAAGTAGGACAGGTGCTCCCCAGGTTTTTAAACAATGTGACATGGAAGCAGGCTTGGAGGAATCAGGAACAATTCGAGTTTTTAAAGGTTTCAGTGTTCTGTCCCACTGGGTCAGGATGGCATTTCTGGCTCCATCCCATTTTCCAGGGCCCATGAGGCGGTACTGGTAAGGAGTACATGGTCCAAAGAAAACCTCCCAAGCTAGTCTGGGATCCTTGAGGAACAGAAGTGGGATGCTGGGCTTTGTACCTATGCAGGCAGCGATACCATCCATGTAGGCAATGTAGTCCAATTTTTCTTTGTTGCTGTCTTTAATCACACCTCTGAGAAGGAAAAAAGATGGATGATTTTTCATTAATCACCCCTACCCTGCATTTCTCAAGTTATCAGACCCCCCCCCAACCATTTTGTTACATTTTTTAGGGGAATCAAACCATGTTTGGGAATGTTTTTGTATGTTAGAAAGAAAAAAATTAAGCAGTTTGTCTACAGAGGGTATCTGTGAAGCTAATTAATTTTACTAGACATGGCAAAAGGAGGCAGTTGGAAGAGAAGCTTTAAGTAATGTTTTCAGTTCTTGGGTTTGATGTGAGGATAATGTCTGATTAGTCCAAATAGAATAGCTGTTGAATGAATGAACATGACCAGAAAGCATCATCTGTGCCTAAATTTTTTATTGGTGTGAATTATGAGTTGAGAGGGTCATACTTGGTATACAAGGACTAAACTTTCCACAGATATGAGCATATTATATATTAATATGAAGGCATTATTCATACATATTTCTACCAGTAAACTTACTTATTTACTTATTTCTGTCAGTAAACTTTCATGATGTCCCAATGTCAATCATTCATTCATTCAGTGAATAAATAAATAAATAAGCATTAAGTGCCTATCACATTCTAGGCGCCATTGTAGGTGCTGGAGATCCAATAGTGAACAAAATAAAGTTCTTGCTGTCAAAAAGCTTGTATTCTGATGGGGGAAATGAACAAATTATTGAAAACCTTCACTAAATAGATACATAATATATCAGGTGGTAATAATGGGCATTCTGAGAAATAGAATGGAGGGTAAAGGGGAGAGGCAATGCTCAGACAGGGTGGGTTGCTGTCACATATAGTGTTGTCAGAGAAGGCTTCTTTCTTGTGAGGCAATATTTGAACATTTTGCTGTCTGGTGGAACATTCCAGGCAGACAAAAGAGTGAGAGTAAAGGTTCTGAGGGGCTTATGCTTGGTATGTTTGAGGAACAGGGAGGAGGTTGGAGTGCCTGAAGCAGCATGGATGAGATGGGAGAGCAGCAGGCAGTGAGGGCATGCAAATAGCTGGGTGTGCTGTGAGCCTCAGAGGCTGCAGGGAGGCTTCTGGGAGTAAAAAGGAAGTAACTGGAGGCTTTTGAGTAGAAGGGCAATGTGATGTGGCTCACTCTTGATGCTGTGACAAGCCTAGACTGTAGAATAGAGTGGAAGGAGGGAGACCAGGTAAGGGGTGGCAGCAAGTGTCTTGATGAGAGACGGTGGTGGTCCGGTCTGGAGTGGTAGCAGCAGGGGTAGTAAGAAGTGTTTGAATTCTGGATTCATTTGGCAAGTAGGAGCTGACAATACTTGCTGATATGGGATGTGAGGAAAAAAGAAGAGAAAAGGATTATTCCAAGGTTTTTGACTGACTTTGGTTTTGAACAACTGGAATGAGTAGCTATGAATTGAGATGGGGAAAAGTCTCAGATCAGCCTATTGACAGGGCAGATGGGGGATGGAGGGGGTCAAGAGTTCATTTTTAGACATATTAAATTTAAAACACCTATTAAACATCTAAGTGGAGCTCTCTAGAGGGAGTGGGATTAGGAGTAGTGCTGGGGAAAGATTTGGGTTAGAGACACAAGTTTGGGAGCCATGAGTATATGATAATATTTAAAGCCTCAGGCCTGGATGAGGCCACATGGGAGTGGGTTTTAATAGAAGTGAGAAGAGTGGCCGGGCGCAGTGGCTCACGCCTGTAATCCCAGCACTTTGGGAGGCCAAGGTGGGCGGATCACTTGAGGTCAGGAGTCTAAGACCAGCCTGACCAACATAGTGAAACCCTGTCTCTAAAAAAAAAAAAAAAAAAGTGAGAAGAGGTCTGAGGACTAAGTTTGGAGTTCATTACATTTTAGGAGTGAGGAAAAGGAGATACCAGCAAATACAGAGAAAGGGCAGCCTGAGAGGTAGGAAGAGAGTGAAGACAATGGATTTCCAGGGCTAAGTGAAGACAGGCTTGCCACCAGCAGGGGGCCAGGCTGTGTGTTCCACTGAAAAGACCTGGTATCCCCAAATGACTTGTCTAAGGCCACATGTCTGATTGGTGGCAGAGTTAGGACTAAAAAAGTATTCTTCTGATTCCTAATGCAGAGTTATTTCCAACCTGCCATACTGCTTCTCTAGGAATGGCTTTTATACTCTGAATCCTTTTTTTTTTGCAACAGAGAACACTGTAAGCTTTCCCTAGAGCATGCTATATTTCATACCTTTTAATGAGCTGTTCCGTTTTAGTAGCCTCCATCATCAGTTTTTGGGATGGAGGTATCTGACACAGTCCTGTGGGTAAAATCACAAACAACACTAAGGTCACATGTGGCTTTTCCTTTATTTAAATTCTCCTCCCTCTTATTTCTAGCCTCCCACTGCTCCAACTTTAGAACACATGATAGTCAAAGCTCAGAATGGAATTGCAGCACAGAAAATAATTTTCTGGAGGTGAAATTCCCTTCCCAGCTCACTTAACCAGGGTGCTCTACTGCCAGAATTGTGAGAAAAGATGCCTCTGCGGCTCCGTTCTCAGCTGGCGCCATGCTCACCAGATGCCTGCACCTGTGCCAGTTGGCCCCACTGTCCCTCTTCGTCTGCTTTCACTGTATAAATAAAATAATTTATATTACATTGTATGTATACCCCCACATTGTACTTGTATGTGTGTGTGTTTGTGTTAAAGCTATCAGTTGGTTAAATGTAAACACTTAAGATGACCCCATTTTAGGCTGGTCACAATGGCTCATGCCTGTAATCCCAGCACTTTGGGAGGCCAAGGGAGGAGGATTGCCTGAGTCCAAGAGTTCAAGACCAGCCTGGCAACAATAGCAAGCCTGGCAACATTCTCTCTACAAAAAATAAAAATTTAGCCTGGTATGGTGGCATGGGCTTATAGTTCCAGCTACTCAGGAGGCTGGGGTGGGAGAATCCCTTGAGCTCAGGAGATCGAGGCTGCAGCGAGCCATGATCACATTACTGCACTCCAGCCTGGGCAATGTAGTGAGGACTGGTCTCTTAAAAAACCCCACTTTATAACCCTGTCTTAGAACATCTTTATTTTTGTTTCACAAGGAGCTTCAAGTGTGGAAGGGGCCTAGCAGTCTCTCAGTCTCACCCAGGCTCTGTCCGCTTTTGTTGCGAGGACTCGCTCATTCCCTATCTCCTGTCTAGACAGTCTCGGCACTTGGACTCTGCTCTTCCTGTTTTTCTAAACCTTATTCATCCTTAACAGCTTGCACCCTGGTAATTCTCTGCAGCTGCCCAGCTTCCCCAGAGACTAAAATCCCAGTTTGTCCTCTGGGTTCCTACAACGTCCACACTCCCTCTTATAATGTAAACTCTGTCCCCAACCCCCACCCCTTCACTGTCCCTACCCACCTCAGGCCACCTGTGACCCTTGTTAGTCCACCCTGTTTGCCTTCCCATTCTGGTCAGTCCTGCCCTTGTCAGTCAGATACCAAGTGCTGGTCCAGGGTGTGGGTTTACTCTCCACACAAGATAGGCCCGACTAAGCTCTGTGGATTGCTTTCCACTAGGGTCACTTTATCTTCCAAAAAACTAGCAAGAGTTTAATTGGCGGTTCCTAGATTGCTTTTTGGAAGTTCTCGGGAAAAGCATGCCGTTACTTCTGTGGTGTGAGCGAAACGACTTTTGTTGTCAGCTTTATCATTCTAATGACCATTTTGGAGCTCACCATAAAATACTTTTAAAAACCAGGTACTGAATTAAGTCTTCTGTAGTTTTAATGTAATTGGATAATGCTGTGAAAGCACTTTAATTGGCCTTAAAAAACAGAAATTTACTGGAGGGTTGTAGAATTTTTTGTGTAATGTAAGTAAAATGAGATTTTCAAACTGCCTTCATTCCCCTTCCCCCATTCAAGTAACATTTTTTTGCCAACTTAGGAGAACTTTTTTTTTTTTTTTTTTTTTTTAAAGATGGGGTTTCACCATGTTGGCCAGGCTGGTCTTGAACTCCCAATTTCAGGTGATCCACCCGCCTTGGCCTCCAAAGTGCTTGGATTACAGGTGTGAGCCACCACGCCCGGCCAAACATATGGTTTTTAAGTGCGATTGATATTTATTATATTTCTGCAGTGTGATAGAAGTCATCACTACTTAATACCATGTTGTATGCTATTTATAAGTTATTGGTGATTGTTTTTATTCATTAAGAACAGAATTCTTCAGGATAGTTGAACGGCCCAATTGCTATGGCTGTTTAAAAATAATAAAACTGAAGTTCTTTAAAAACTAAAATGCTTACTAATCTAAAATTTGCCCTACTTTAGAGGTATGATAGCAATAGCAGTGGTCAGAGAAACCCTGTCACTTAATAAGCATTTGTTATATGTCAAGTGCTGTGTTAATTGCTTTGTAGACATTATCCATTTTACAAAATTCTTATGATAGAGGATTTATTATCCCCATTTTACAGATGAAGGGGCTGAGATTTAGAGAGGTTCTTGCAAAGCGAAAGAATTTCAAAGTTGGAATTGGAACTTGGTAGCTCTGATTCCAGCATCTATGCTTTTATTGCATAATTAACAGAAAGTAGCTTCCAGTGTCTAAAATATTTTTTATGGCCCTCTAATCTTAACTTTATTCACAGTTTGTATTATTCCAATATCTTTCTTTGGAAGCAATATAAAATTATACTTCTAGTGCTAAATGAAAAAATTTAGGAGTAAATAGATTAGACTAGGCTAGAATAGGATCATGAAGCTTCCAATAATTTCAGCTAATCTGAGAAATTTAATTATATTCTGTTGTCCAAAGTTATCTTATCCACAGAGCCAAAATCTCTTTTCCTACTCAGTCACATTAAGTGACATAGCACATCCATCATATTACAAACATATGCAATTAATTGTACATTCATTTGAAAAATATTTTATTACTTTAGCTCACATCTGTTTGATTTTAGCTAAGTGGCAGGGCACCAATTTTAAGATTCAAAGAGAGGGCTTTCGGTAGAGTCAAGGTACCTTTGAACACTCTTGTGGCCCATCGTGCTTGGAGCTCCGTGCCTGATAAGATGGATCCTTTAAGGCTTAAAAGGCCGATGATGGCTAATGTTGCTCTCTCCAGGTTTAAGGGAAAGACGTTCTTGTATAGAAATATCTTCTTTGTACAGAGGCTTTTAAGAGGTTCTTCAAAAAAGGGAAAAGAAAATGTATATCCTGTAGTGAAGATCACAACATCAATGTTTTCTTCCACTGTCCCATCTTCAAAGACAGCAGAGGTTTCTGTAAATTCCATCACGCTGGTTTTTATAGTGATTGACCCACAGAGGATACAGCTTGGCAGCTCATCATTCACAATAAATTTTGCTTGTTTCCTTTGACACAGAGGAGAAAATTATTCACTGTAGTTATTTTTATGAGAAACTTCAGCAAAAGATTTATTTAGTCAATTAAGGGAAATTACCTGCCAATCTAGGGAAGTGAATTGACCAATATCTAATTCAAAGTCATCTACTTGACTCAGCTTGTTTATAACATGGTTTGTTTTTCTGTTCTCAGTAGAAGGCATGTGGAAAATGACTAAGCCTACTCTTTCTTGCTTGAGGTTCAAAACTCTCTCTCTCTCGGAACTAATTTCTGGAGCAATGCTTTTCTCAAAGTGTCAGCATAGAATATATAACAATCTATTTGATGATCAATTTTGGGTCTCACACTACCTAGACCTCTAGGGAATGACAGGCAAAGAGGAAATTAGCAAGGAATCCTTTAAATAAAAATTTAATATAAAAAATTAGCTGGGCATGGTGGCCCGCACCTGTAGTCCCAGCTATTTAGGAGGCTGAGGCAGGAGAATCACTTGAACTTGCGAGGGCAGAAGTTGCAGTGAGTCAAGATCGCACCACTGCACTCTAGCTTGGGCAACAGAGTGAGACTCCATCTCAAAAATAAAAATAAAAATAAAAGGGTCCTGAATCTGTTTTTACTGATAAATATTTTCATTGTGAACATCATTCTACCTAATCACATCAAACATAATGTCTTCATAAAATTTCCATATCAAATCATCCTTTGCCAGTAGTTTTCCTCATAAGTTGAAAGACATCTCAAGGATAAACAAAAAATAAAACAAAAAACAATATCTTACCAAAGAAAAATATTTGGGTCAAGTATATAATAAAAATCACATGTAATGACTTTATATGCTTTTCAAAGGCTTTCTTTTACTTGCTGATGTGCAACTCTATACAGATGTATATTAAAATGTATCATTCCGGCTGGGTGGGGTGGCTCACTCCTGTAATCCCAGCACTTTGGGAGGCCGAGGCGGGTTGATCACTTGAGACCAGGAGTTCAAAACCAGCCTGGCCAACATGGCGAAACCCCATCTCTACTAAAAATACAAAATTTAGCTGGGCAACGTGGCCTGTGCCTGTAGTCCTACCTACTTGGGAGGCTAAGGCAGAAGAATTGCTTGAGCCCAGAAGGCAGAGGTTGCAGTGAATAGAAATCACACCATTGAACTCTAGCCTGGGTGGTGGGAGTAAAACTCTGTCTCAAAAACAAAACACCACCACCAACAACACAAAAAAACCCAACAACAACAACAATAAAAATATGTGATTTTTGTAATAGCAGGAAATGAAAATTTTTATCTTTTATTTTCTTCTAACCTCATGAATCACTGCTTTTGCTACCAGAAAGAGAATACAGTATTTCGAGAACTGCTATGGTACCTGATGGACGTTGTATTAGGGAAATAGATTTAGAGTAGAATAAACAAAGGCAATGTTAGAATTAGTGAACATTTTGAATTTTGAATAAAATATAATGAGAAGTATTGATTTAATAATTTTTCTACTAGTAAAAAAATTTAAGTACCCTTTTGTAATACTTAATCCATAATCCTCATGATTAAATCTCTTATTCAACTTTCTCTCTTGAATCCAGTTTAGAAAACGTGAAGGCAGAACTTGTGCAATAAAACTATAGCATCTTCTTGTAACCATCATATTATAAGGATAGCCCCAATCTGAAGAGCGCCCCAAAACCCAGGTACCAGTTCTAGTACTGAGAAGTACCTAAAAAATAAGGAAAGAAGGATAAATATATGTCCATCATTTTGTAGTATTTTTCTTAAATGCATTTCAAATGGTATTATTTCAGTCTGGTCTTATAGCAATAGAGGATTGGTGAATTTGTACATAGATCTACATATGATTATCTGTTCCCGTTGCTGTCATTATTCTCAAAATCACTTTACTAGATCTGTGTATCTCTTAAATATTTTACTATGTTTATAGCATTATAAATATAGAAGTATAATATTTGTAGATACATGGAATGAGTCTGGCAATTTGTTCCATGTAAGTAAAATAGAATTTAAAGTGAAGATATGGAAAAGCAATTTTAACTGATTTTTAAATAAAAATCTATTCTTTCCAGATCTAATCATTGTCCTATAATTTACGCTAAAGTGCAACGGATTTCTAATTTGTGAATCTGGGGTTAGACTTTCTAAAATCATTATGTATACTTGTTGTGCAAGGGTTGCTTTTATCTCAAAACAAGGTACAAATCTGACTTTTAGTAGAGACCTTAGAAACATTCAGGAAAATGATCTCTTTCTATTCACATAGAGATTTTGCCAGAATGACAAAGGGAGAGTGTGAAAAAAAGATAATTGACCTGGGTGAAGCAATTTGCCCATATGGTCTTGTTTCTGAAGGAGCACTTCTGAAAAATGCTTAGAGGTCTGGCATCCACACAATTTTCCTAGACCCTTCTTGGAGATGGTTCAGTTCTGTAGTGTGGCTTTTTAAATAGTTCGGAAAGGATTGTGAGTGGCTTTAAGGATTTTCAGGATTTTGTTTCACTTATGCTGTGTCTACATAATTTAGCAATTGGCCAATGAACTTTATAGTCTTGAATACTTCTTTCCAGCCACCACAACTGATGATGGGATTAGGGGTATTAATTCAGTACCTGAGCTGCTGTTCGACTGAGTTCCACAGCAACATCTCCTCCAGTGTTCCCAAGACCGATCACCAAGACACGCTTGCCCTGAAAGACTTCTGGGATCTTGTATTCTTGACTATGCAGGATCTGACCTTTAAACTTATGAATTCCTGAGAGGAGTGAAGGATCAGAAAGTCTGAAACATCTAAAGCTATAATTTCCCACTATGCAGGGATAGGTCTGTGGAAAAAGGAAAGTTCTACAACTATGGCAGCCCTTTGTTTATGCTGCTAGTGGCAAGAAGTAGAAGAAGCATATAACCCCCCTTTCCCCTGGGACGCTGTGAGCCCAGATGTGGATTTAGTACAACCTGCCTTGTTAAATCATAGGAAATCTTGTATTCCATATGAGTGTGCTCTTTTAAAACAGTTGCTTCTGGAAATCAAACTTACAAAAAATAAGTGTATACTTATTGTATACTATGCTGAACATCCTGGTCAAGAAGTAGATTGTTTCTAGTCCATCTACATTAAATATTATATCCATCTGTGGTTTCTCCCAGGACCACTACACTTATATCTAAATACCTGCTTGACATCTTTTGGATACTGAATAAGGATCTTGAACAAACAAACAAGAAAAGTAGATTGTTGATGCATGTTATTTTGCCCAATAGATATATTCTATCAGAAAGTGATTTGTGTATATAATATGTTTACACATTAAATTTTGATTCAATTAAAATTTTCTACAGGAGAAATTCTGTGGTAAGTTCTTTTGCAAAGGAAGTAATTATTCCTGTGATTTAAGTTCATGTTACTTATACTTTATGCTTTATTATATGCTTGATGTATTGTCATGTGGTATGCTTATTTGTGTTTTATTCTTATGTTATTTATACTTGTTTCTGATTGATCTTTCATAAAGCTCCTAATAATCTGTTTATAGAAGCACAGCTATGATGATATTTACATATGTAAGGAAGACTACAAATATTCCTTCTTTTGATTTATTTTTGGCAAGTATCTGCTTGGTAGACATAAAAGACTCACGTGGTTTGGCTGTGTCCCCACCCAAATCTTGAATTGTAGCTCCCATAATTCCCATGTGTCATGGGAGAGACCTGGTGGGAAGTAACTGAATCATGGGGGCAGGTCTTTCCCATGTTGTTCTCCTGATAGTGAATAAGTCTCATGAGATATGATGGTTTTAGGAAGGGGAGCTCTCTTGGACATGCTGTCTCTTGCTGTCCACTGTGTAAGATGTGACTTTGCTCTTCCTTTGCTTCTGCCAGGATTGTGAGGCCTCTAGAGCCATGTGGAACTGTGAGTCAATTACACTTCTTTCCTTTGGAAATTGCCCAGTTTTGAGTGTGTCTTTATTAGCAGTGTGAGAACAGACATAAACCATGGATTCACATAAACTAAGAATGGTAGGAATAATGGAAGCAAGGGTGTTTACAGCAGCAGCAGCAACAATGAAAACTGTGGGAAGTGACAGAGGAAACAATTGTGATGAGGCCAGTGATGGTCAGAACCACAGATGAGATGATGCATTGACAAAGAATCCGAAAGGGAAGCCCAGCAGCTTTGAGGACTAGACTGCCTCTTGTGCCAAGGCTTCAAGTGCCTTTGAAGGGTCAGTGGACAAAGATTAAATTCTCTTCTAGAATATATCATTCTCCTCCTATTCAGTCATTGATTCATTCATTTATTTGGTAACATTTATTGAATAGCTACAATCTGCCTTGTTAAAAACATAGGCGATCTTATATTCCATCTAAGTGTTCTTTTTTAAATCAGTTGCTTCAGGAAATCAAACTCACAAATGAGAAGAAACATCTTATATACTATGCTGAACATCCTGGGTAAGAAGTAGATTGTATAATGAAATGTTTTAATATGATTCTTTGCCTACTGAGGCCCCCAAAGCTGGACACTAAACAATAGTTCCCGCATTCCAAGTGAGGTGCTAAACCAGCTATGCTGAATTTGCAGAAACTGTGTATATGAGACCAGTTGTGTGATCCTTACTTAGCCTCACACTCACTTTGAGGGTCTAAAATGGTTGAGGTTGAAGTGGCTTGGAGTTGGAAATTGACAGGTATCATTAAAATGCTGTGGCATTTTCTGTCATGTTGACATGGAGCCAGGTGTGAGGGGCTTCAAGGAGATCACTCTGAGTGAGACCTTGATGCTTGGCGTATACAGAACACAGAGACTGGTGCTTGTAAGGCCGTGACTGGAACTGCCTTTGGGGGATGGTGGCTGCACTGACAGCAAGTGTTTCTCCCACTGTTGGATTATATATGCAGATGGGTTTAGAGTTTGTGGGGAGAGGATGGCAGAGGAAGAAGGAAATCAAACACACCATCTCTTTTTGCCACTGCTGTCAGCTCATAGCAGGTGTCAGATGGTAGAGGGGAGAAGCTTTTACATTACATGCAGCTGCAAATTTTGACTGTTGCTTGAACAGCACATTTTAGTTATGTAAATAAGATTTTTTGTGTGTGACTTAAAGTGATCAGAGGACACTGCATTATCTGAGAATAAGTAGAAAGCTGCTTGAGATTTCATTCAGAGGCAAAGGAAGGACAAGCCCCACAGATTAGTCTGCAGGGATATTAAAGGAAAAAGTTAGCTAATAGTGGTACCTTACATAGCTTGTTCTCTCAACACTTTCAACATCCGAGGTGCTATGCTAGGTCTAAGAAATGTGAGGACAAAAGGCAGTTCCTACCCTCAAAGAACTTTTATTTTGAGACAGGGTCTTGCTCTGTCACCCAGGCTAGAGTGCAATGTTATGATCTCGACTGCAACCTCCCCTCCCAGGTTCAAGTGATTCTCCTGTCTCAGCCTCCTGAGTAGCTGGAATTACAGGTGCATACCACCACGTCCAGCTAATTTTTGTATTTTTAGTAGAAATGGTGTTTCTCCATGTTGTCTAGGCTGGTCTCAAACTCTTGACTTCAAGTGATCTGCCCACCTCAGCCTTCCAAAGTGCTGGAATTATAGGTGTGGGCCACCGCATCCGACCCATACCCTCAGAATTTGTTGTCTAGGACTGGCGTGGTGCCTCATGCCTGTAATCCCAGTACTTTGGAAGGCCAAGGCAGGTGGATCGCCTGAGGTCAGGAGTTTGAGACCAGCCTGGCCAACATGGTGAAACACTGTCTCTACTAAAAATACCAAAAAAAAAAAAAAAAAAAAAATTATCTGGGCCTTATGGCAGGCACCTGTAATCTCAGCTACTTGGGAGACTGAGGCAGGAGAATCGCTTGAACCCAGGAGGTGGAGGTTGCAGTCAGCCAAGATTGCACCATTGTACTCCAGCCTAGGCAACAAGAGTGAAACTCTGTCTCTAAATAAATAAATAAATAATGTGTCCTTTAATGGGGATATAAGAAAACAGAAAATAGCTAACAACTATTTAGCCCTTCTATGCTAGTGTCAGGCCTCTAAGGGCTTTATACATGTTTAAAAATTTACTTATTTATTTACTGAGAAAGGTTTAGCTCTGTTACCCAGGCTGGAGTGCAGTGGCTCCATCAGAGCTCACTGTAACTGCCTCCCAGGCTTATGTGATCCTCCGGCCTCAGCCCCCCGAGTAGCTGAGACTACATGTACATGCCACTGTGCTTGGCTAATATTTTTGTATTTTTAGTAGAGATAGGGTTTCACCATATTACCCAGGCTTGTCTCGAACTCCTGAGTTTAAAAGATCTGCCTGCCTTGGTGTCCCAAAGTGCTGGGATTACAGGCATGAGCCACTACACCTGGCCTGTATTAACAAATTTAAACCACAGAGCAACGCCATAGAGTGGACCACAGTATTATTCAATTTTGTGAAAGCTGAGATTGAGACCAAAAAAAATCCCTGGGCAAATTGCTTAACCTCCCTGTTTGTTTTTGTTTTTCACTGAGATTGCAGTGCAAAAAAACCAAAAACCAAAAACCAACCAACCAAAGAAACAAAAAACTCTGCCCAAGACCATGTATTAAATAGCAGAGTCCATATGGGAACTCAGGATGTCTGACTCTGGAGCTCAGCTGTCAGGCATGATACTATACTCCCTCCCAGAAGAGGAGGCATTATGATGGCTCCAATGGGACGTCCAGCCTGGACTGAGCCAATTAAGGCATTTGAAGGAGATTTTCTTAAAGTGAGAATTTTTTAAAGGATGATTAGAAATTGGAAAAGGGGAGCATGAAGAAGTTTCCAAGAAGTGGGAACAGAATATGCATCAAAAGCATTAAAGAATGGGACACTGAGGCACTTATGAGGTTTTGCTGGAGGGAACTTAGTGGAGGGCTCAACTTTGCTCATGGGTTTTATATCTTTCATATTGCCTAACACAATGCCTTGCAAATGATGGATTCTCTGTAATTACATATTGAAGAAGAAAAAATGTAGAATGTGTAGGTAGTTCTGAGTTAATGTTTATGTCAATGCAGTGCCAAAAAATAAAAATCTATATGTATTTGATAAATTAAAACTACTAATTCAGGAACACAGCAAAAGTCAATTTATACTGGAAAGAAAAGAAACTTTACCTCAGGAATGCAAGCCCCCTTTGAGTTATCAGGACCAAAAAGGCTTTGAAATTTGACAGCAATCACATGTCACTCCCCATCCTGAGTTAAGTAATCACCACTTGAAGCCAATTGCTATTTGGGCTCTAGACTTACTGACATCAAGTAGCCATAAATTAACCTGACAACACCATACACTGGATGCCATAACTCATAGCCTATAGTTCAAAAATGTACAGCCAATGACTAATCAATGCTAATTCTGTAAATTAATGAGAATTCCTGTCAGACAACTTTATATCTGTGCATTCCTGTCCCTGTTCCCTATAAAAACCAGCTGGTAACAAAGGCTGAACAGAGCACTTCTTAAGGCAACTTGGAAATGTTTCCCAAGCAGCTATCCTCAAGGAAACTCTTTAAAATTATATTTTGACTCAAGTAAACTCTTTGAAATCACATTTTGTGCCTCAGCTTCTTCCTTTAAGTTGATAATATAGATTTTTTTTAAAGAAAGAAAAAGAGAGAAAAGAAGAAAGAAAGAGTGAAAGAAAGAGAAAAAAGAAGAATGTAAGAGAGAAAGAGGAAGAGAAAGAGGGAGAGAGAATGGGATTCTTTTTCTATTGCCCAGGCTAGAATGCAGTCTAAAAATAAGTATTAAAAACCTCTTTTATGCCAATAATTGTGCTTAACAATGGAGACAGGAAGGAATAAGGGATGAAAATAACAAACAAGCAGCCAACCAATATTTTATTTAAACCTGTGAAATGCTATGCAATTGCTGAGGTGTGATTTACTTCCAATTATGTGGTCACTTTTAAAATAGG
>CAUYLG010030235.1:0-125050 GCA_963573385.1 Cacajao melanocephalus | reverse complement strand
AAAAGAGGTTTTTAATACCCATTTTTAGACTGCATTCTAGCCTGGGCAATAGAACAAGAATCCCGTTCTCTCTCCCTCTTTCTCTTCCTCTTTCTTTCTCTCTTACATTCTTTTTTTAATTTCTTTCACTCTCACTTTCTTTCCTCTCTTTTTCTTTCTTTCAAAAAAAAAAAAAAAATGGTAGTTGTGCCAGGTGCAGTGGTTCACATCTGTAATCCCAGCACTTTGGGAGGCTGAGGTGGGCAGATCACCTGAGGTCAGGAGTTCGAGACCAGCCTGGTCAACATGGTGAGAACCTATCTCTACTAAAAATACAAAAATTAGCCAGGCATGGTGGCGCATACTTGTATTACCAGCTACTCGGGAGGCTGAGGCAAGAGAATCACTTGAACCCAGGAGAAGGAGATTGCAGTAAGCCGATATTGCACCATTGCACTCCAGCCTGGGCAACAAGAGCGAAAAGTGCATCTCTAAATAAATAAATAAATAGTAGTTGCCTTCCCCCATATCAAGGGCTATTTAAAAGTCCTACCTATTAGCCGGGCAGGGTGGCATTCACCTGCAATCTCAGCTACTTGGGAGACTGAGGTGGGAGGATTGATTGAGCCCAGGAGTTTGAGGCCGCAGTAAGCTATGATTGTGCCACTGCACTCAGGCTGGGTAGCAGAGCAAGACTCTGTCTCTTAAAAAAAAAATTCTTATGGGAGCCAGATGGAAAAATATTCAATGTCAGGAATGTCCCTAAAGAGACCAAGCTTGTTATTCCAAAAAGTTATTTCTGAATCAGTGTAATGTTTTCTCCAGTTTTTACTTCGTATTTTACATATAAAAAAGGAGAAACTCGGCACAGTGGCTCACACCTGTGATCCCAGCATTTTGGGAGACCGAGGCAGGTGGATCACCTGAGGTCAGGAGTTCAAGACCAGCCTGGCCAACATGGCGAAACCCCATCTCTACTAAAAATACAAAAATTAGCCAGGTGTGGTGGTGGATGCCTGTAATCACAGCTACTCGGGAGGCTGAGGCAGGAGAATCACTTAAATCCCAGGAAACAGAAGTTGCAGTCAGCCAGGATTGAGCCATTGCACTCTATCCTGGGTGACAAGAGTGAAACTCTGGTTCAAAAATATTAATTAATTAATTAATTAAAATTATAAAGGATAAAAGAAAAAAGCATGCTGATTTACAACTAAGCCTCAAGATGAAGCAGAGGTAAGGCCCAGAAACTCATTTTAAATATTCATTTTCCGGCCTGGCTAACGTGGTGAAACCCCGGCTCTACTAAAAATATAAAAATTAGCCAGGCATGGTGGTGCATGCCTATAATCCCAGCTACTCAGGAGACTGAGGCAGGAAAATTGCTTGAACCTGGGCGGCAGAGGTTGCAGTGAGCCGAGATTGTGCCACTGCTCTCCAGCCTAGGCGATAGAGTGAGACTCCGTCTCAAAAAAACAAAAACAAAAACACTAGCTGGGTGGGATGGTGTGTGCCCTATAGTCCCAGCTACCTGAGAGGCTGAGGCTGGAGGATCAGTTGAGCCCAGGGGATTGAGTCTGCAGTGAGCCATGATCACACCACTGCACTCCAGCCTTGGCAACAGAGCAAGACTCTGTCTCAAAATAAATAAGTAAATATAAAAAAATAAATAAAAATTTAGCCGAGCGTGGTGGTACCTGCCTCTTATCTCAGCTACCTTGGGAGGCTGAGGCAGGAGGATTGCTGGAGCCCAGGAGTTCAAGGCTACAGTGAGCTATGATGGCACCACTGCACTACAGTCTGAGCCAAATTCTCAAGCCCTACCCAGACCTGATGAGTCAGAAACTCAGGAGGGTGGAGCCCAGTAATCTGTGGTTTTGTTTTTGCTTTTTAACAAACTCTCGAGGTAACTTTGTGTGCACAAAAGTGTGAGAGTGACTGCTCTAGTCTAAGGCAGTGCATCTCAAACTGTACTTCACACTAGAATTTATTTGGCAGCTTTGAGAAATTCTAATGCTCAGGCTTCAATCACACTCCTTACATCGGAATCTGGTGATAAGACTCAGGCATCAGTAGTTCTTAAACATCCCACAGGTGATTCAAGTGGGTAGGTAAGTCTGAGAAGCAGTGTGGTCTAGAATGCATAGCATCAATATCCTCCGGGTGCCTGGTAGAAATGTGGAATCTCAGGCTGGGCACGGTGGCTCATGCCCGTAACCCCAGCACTTTGAGAGACCAAGGCAGGTGGATCACTTGAGCCCGGGAGTTGGAGACCAGCCTGAGCAGCATGGTGAAACCCCCGTCTCTAAATCCAAAAAATTAGCTGGGCATGGTGGTGTGTGCCTGTAGCAACAGTGAGCCATGATCGTGCCACTGCACTCCAGACTGAACCACAGAATGAGACCTTGTCTAAGAAAAAAAAAAAAAAAAAAAAAAACAGACCAGGCGCAGTGGCTCACACCTGTAATCCTAATACTTTGGGAGACCGAGGTGAGCGGATAACTTGAGGTCAGGAGTTTGAGACCAGCCTGGCAAATACAGCAAGACTCCATCTCTAATAAAAATAGAAAAATTAGCCAGGCATGGTGTTATATGCCTGTAATCGCAGCTACTGGGGAGGCTGAGGCAGAAGAATGGCTTGAACCTGGCAGGCAGAGGTTGCAGCGAGCCAAGATTGTGCCACTGCATTCCAGGCTGGGCGACAGCAAGACTGTCTCCAAAAAGAAAACCCAGAACAGAAAAAGGAATCTCAGGCCCTGCCCTAGACCTGCTGACTCTGAGTCTGCACTTTAACAAGATGGGGTGAGGGGGTTGACCCTCCTATTTTTTTTTTTTTTTTTTTTTGAGACGGAGTCTCACTCTGTCACCCAGGCTGGAGTGCAGTGGCATGATCTTGGGTCACTGCAACCTACACCTCCTGGGTTCAAGCAATTCTCTGCCTCGGTCTCCCAAGTAGCTGGGATTACAAGCACCTGCCACAATGCCAGGCTAATTTTTGTATTTTTAATAGAGATGGGGTTTCAACATCTTGGCCAGCTGACCTGGTGATCCACCTCCCTCAGCCTCCCAAAGTGCTGGGGTTACAGGCATGAGTCACCACACCCGGCCTTATTTATTATTATTATTATTTAATAGAGACAAGGTCTTGCTATGTTGCCCAGGCTGGTCTTGAACTCCTGAGTGCGTGATCCTCCTGCCTCAGCCTCCTAGAGTGTTCAGATTCCAGGCGTGAGCCACCCCGCCCGGCCCTGTGACCCTCCTAAGTACGTTCAAATGTGAGATGCCCTGTCCTGGAATACAAAAACCTCAATCTGAGATGTGTGTCTGAAACTGTCTGACTCACAAATTCATGATTTACTGAACCCAGTCCAGAGGTTGTTGCTTTCTTTTTTTTTTTACTTCTTTTTTTTTTTCTAAAGATGGGGTTTCACCATGTTGGTCAGGCTCGTCTTGAACTCCCGACCTCAGGTGATCTGCCTGCCTTGGCCCAGAGTGCTTGGATTACAGGCGTGAGCCACCACGCCCAGCCTCTTTTTTTTTTTTTTTTTGAGATAGAGTCTTGCTCTGTCTCCCAGGCTGAAGTGCAGTGGCACTACCTCAGCTCACTGCAATCTCCACCTCCTGGGTTCAGTTCAGGCGATTCTCCTGCCTCAGCCTCCCAAGTAGCTGGGACTACAGGCATCCACCACCACACCTGGGTAGAGATGGGCTTTCACCATGTTGTCCAGGCTAATCTGAAACTCCTGATCTCAAGTGATCCATCCACCTCAGCCTCCCAAAGGGCTGAGATTACAGGCAGGAGCCACCACATCAGCCAGCTTTTGTTTTTCTGATACTCTGGTGACAGTGACTGTTTTCCTGCCTCCACCACCCTACCTCCGCTCAGATGATCTGTCCAGGGGAGGAGAAAATGGCCTGGGGAGAGTAAATTCAATGGGTGCCCCAGAGAGTGAATAAGGGAGGAGGGAACACTAATTAACACTCAGATAGATGCTGTTCCTCAAATTATTAATTACTGCATTGTTTCATGGTAACTCCCAGGAGGCCTCCCCTAAACCAGCTATTTCTGACTCTCCCTGCCCCACCCTTCAATTTTTTCTTTTTACTCTTTTCTAGGCACCTTATCAGATCCCTGCTGAGCAATTTAGAAAGTGAAACCAAGCCTGAGTCAGAATTGAAATACACATTCACCTGGACTTTGTATTTCCCTGAACAGGTAGAATAAGAACTCCAGATTGCAGTGGGACTTGTGACCAAAGGCAACACAAATGTCATTGTCTTGGAATTTTTTAAGCGATAAGATCCTTTTGTACTAATCCCATTCACATATTTAAGTCTTTTTCCTTAGCTTGAAAATGACACATGGCTGGTTCCTTTCTCTTGAGTCTCCAAACCCATACTCACTTTGATATATGTATGTGTGCATACATGCAGTCATGACAAATAAGGTTTTGTTTTTTGTTTGTTTGTTTGTTTTTTGAGATGGAGACCTGCTCTGTCGGCACGATCTTGGCTCACTGCAACCTCCACCTCCCATGTTCAAGCGATTCTCCTGCCTCAGCCTCCTGAGTAGCTGGGACAAAGACTCGTACCACTATGCTCAGCTAATTTTTCATATTTTTAGTAGAGACGGGGTTTCACTGTGTTAGCCAGGATGATCTCGATCTCCTGACCTCATGATATATCCCTCATAATATACATGTGCTGCGATTATAGGCATGAGCCACTGTGTCTGGCCAACAAATAAGGATTTGTAGGATGCTTTTGTATCCTGGGCAGTGGGGTATAGAAAGAGGTTAGGGCTGGGAGTAGGGACACCTGGATTCCTGAGAGCAAATCACTCTGCTATGCTGAGTCTCTGTCTTCTCACTTCAAAAATAAGGATTTTTTTTTTTTTGAGATGGAGTCTTGCACTGTCACCCGGGCTGGAGTGCAATGGCACACTCTCAGCTGACTGCAACCTCCAACTTCCAGGTTCAAGTGATTCTCCTGCCTCAGCCTCCCCAGTAGCTGGGATTACAGGTGCTTGCCACCATGGCTAACTTTTTGTATTTTTAGTAGAAACAGTGACAGAGTTTCACTCTGTTCCAGGCTGGTCTCGAACTCCTGACCACGTGATCTCGTGATCTGCCCACCTCAGCTTCCCAAAGTGCTGGGATTACAGGCATGAACCACCACGCTTGGCTAAAAATAAGAAAATTTGATGGCCAAGGGTGCAAATTCCAATGCCTGCAGGTGCCTAAAGAATAGCCTATGGGGGCTAAGCATAGCCCCTTCTCAGACCCACCCACTTTTTTTGTTAACTTGTTGGAATATGGGTCCAGAATTGCCACATTTCAAGGGAAGCAATAATAATAATAACATTTTTATTTCCATTTGCAATTTCTCAATTTGTAAATGCCAGAAACTAACACGACTTTATTTTGCAGAATTTGGAAATTACACAAAATACTCCTGAGGCCATCATTTACCTGGAGCCAGCCAGGTAATGAATTCTAGATGAAATGATATCTCAGGACTTTTTTAGGATCCAGTTCTTCCCCTCTAATGCATTTGAGGGTTTTTGGCTTTTTTTTTTTTTCTCTCTTTTCTCTGTTACCCAGTCTGGAGTGCAGTGGTGCAATCACAGCTCACTATAGCTTCAATCTCTGGGGCTCAAGCAGTCCCCCTGCCTCAGCCTTCTGAGTAGCTGGGACTACAGGCATATGCCACTATGACTGGCAATTTTTAAAATTTTTTGTAGGGATGGGGTATCACTATGTTGCCTGCTATTTTTTGTGTGTGTAGTCATATCTGTGTCTCTCATTTATTCCTTCAATAAATATCTGAGTACCCATTATAAGCTGGAAATTGTAGTTGATAGAAAGAAATGAGATGGAGTTTGTACCTTTAGGTGAGCAAATGAGACAGCTAAGTCACATTCCACAATAAATAATAAGGCTTACTGAACAACTACATTTGCTGAAAAGTCTAAGGTAAGTGGGGTTCAGGTCTTTAGCAATACACACACACAATCATTCTGAAGCTTGGCATTTTCTCTGTAAAATGGAATAATAGTACCTCCCCATCAAGCATGTGTGAAGATCAGAGCTGTCTGTAAAGTGCTGAGAAGTATACTACCTAGCATGGGGTAGATGCTTGTTTCAGTCTATGTGTGCTGCTATAAGAAAATAACAGCCAGGGGCAGTGGCTCACACCTGTAATCCCAGTACTTTAGGAGGCCCAGGTGGGTGGATCACCTGAGGTCAGGAGTTTGAGACCAGCCTGGCCAACAAAGTGAAATCCGATCTCTACTAAAAATACAAAAATTAGACAAGTGTGGTGGTGTGCACCTGTAGTCCCAGCTACTGAGGAGGCTGAGGCAGGAGAATGGCTTGAACGTGTGAGGCAGAGGTTGCAGTGAGCTGAGATTGCACCATTGTCCTCCAGCCTGGGTGACAGGGTGAGACTCCATCTAGGGAAAAAAAAAAAAGCATAAACCAGTGGCATACAAACAACAGGAATTTATTTATCGTAGTTCTAGAGGCTGGGAAGTCCAAAATCAAGGCACCAGCAGATTTGGTATCTGGGGAGGGCTTATTTCCTGGTTCACAGATGCACCTTCTTGATCTGTCCTTACATAGTGGAAGGCACAAAGCAGCTTCTTGGGGCCTCTTTTATAAGGACACTAGTCCTTTGAGCAGAACAAATTCTATTGAACTGCTGCTCACCAAAAAAAAAAAAAAAAAGGACACTAGTCTTATTAATGAGGGCTTGGCCTTCATTACCTAATCACCTCTGAATTAGTCCATTTTCACACTGCTGATAAAGACACACCTGAAACTGGGTAATTTATAAAGAAAAAGAGGTTTAATGGACTCACAGTTCCACCTGGCTAGGGAGGCCTCACAATTATGGCAGGAGGCAAAAGGCATGTCTTACATGGCGGCAGACAAAAGAGAATGAGAACCAAGCAAAAGAAGCAACCCTTATAAAGTCAAATCTGGTGAGACTTATTCACTACCACAAGAGCAGTATGGGGGAAACTACCTCCATGATTTGATTATGTCCCACCAGGGGTCCGACCTACAACACATGGGAATTACAGGAGATTTGGGTGGGGATGCACCCAAACCATATCACCTCCCAAACACCAGGCTTCCTAAAACCACCATCTTGAGTGTTATGATTTCAACACAGAAACTTGTGGGAGGCTGGGCATGGTAGCTCTCGTCTGTAATTCCAGCACTTTGGGAGGCCAAGGTGGGAAAATCACTTGAGGTCAGGAGTTCAAGACCAGCCTGGCCAACATGGTGAAACCCCATCTCTATGAAAAATACAAAAATTAGCCATGCATGGTAGTGTGTGCCTATAGTCCCAGCTACTTGGGATGTTAAGCAGGAGAACTACTTGAACTCAGGAAGTGGAGGCTGCAGTGAGCCAAGATTGCACCACTGCACTCCAACCTGGGCAACAGAGGGATAATCTGTCAAAAAAAGAAGAAAGAAAGAAAAAAAGGAAGAAAGAAAGAAAGAAAGGAGAAAGAAAGAAATTTGTGGGAGACACATTTAGATCATGGCAATGCTCAGTCAGTACTATAATATCTAGCGTTGCTACCTTTGCTCTGTTGCCCAGGCTGGAGTGCAGTGGCACAATCACAGCTTACTGCAGCCTTGAAATCTTGGGCTCAAGCGATCCTTCTGCCTCAGTCTCCCAAGCAGCTGGGACTATAGGTGAGTGCCACCATGCCCAGTTAATTAAATATTTTTATTTTTTATTTATTTATTTTTATTTATTTATTTCAAGATGGGGTTTCACCATGTTGGCCAGGCTGTTCTTGAACTCCTGACCTCAGGTGATCCACCCACTTTGGCCTCCCAAAGTGCTAGGATTACAGGCGTGAGCCACCGCGCTGGGCCTATATATTTTTAGTTTTTTGTAGACATAGGGTCTCACTATGTTGCCCAGGCAGGTACTGAACTCCTGGTTTTAAGTGATCCTCTTGCCTCAGCCTCCCAAAGTGTGGGGATTACAGGTATGAGCCACCACACCCAGCTCTGGTGTTACTATGTTTATTATGACATTATAAACTCCTTGGAGTTAAAGGCTGGGTCTTATTAAAATCACATGTGGCAATTCCTAACTTGTAGGCAGTAGGTTGTGTTCCAAAAGTGTGTAACTCAGAGCTTTTTTCCCACGGAGACATCATCAGTTGGTTATTTCCCATGGTAAATCTGGAACTACCTATTTAAACTACAAGACGACTTAAATATTGCACAATTGCAATTTTTAAAAAACTCAGAAAACAGCTCTGACACAATGGAAATACAGCAGGAGAATCAGGTCTTGCAGGTTCTTTTCTATAAATGATGATAAAAAGCTTCTTGCTTGTGAATGGCCCTTGAGACTCTAAGGCAGGATTAATTAGAAGACCAAGAACAAGAGTTCACACTTCAAGATTCTGAAGGAGGCTTCTAGGGATGTTTAAGGGCCTTTAAGACGGATAACTCTAGGTTTTTTAATTTGTTTAATTGCTCTTAAAAATGTATAACTTTCCTTTGCCTTGAGCCAATTATCTGTAACATTGTTTCCATACTTAGATTTAAAGTATCATCTTCAGGCCAATGATTCTCAAATTTGCAACTTTAGGCCACATTTTTACTTAGCGAACTCCTGGCTTGACATGTGCACTTGGCAATCTTGTTCACATCTCAGATATTTTTTGCTTATGTTTTTTTTTTCATTTTTTTCTTTCTATTATTTCAGATTTGACATGGTCAGAACAGAACTCCTGACCCAAATTTACCTCTGTCCTGGTCCTTCTTATCTCAGTAAACGGCACCAACACACTGGTTACTCACATCAAAACTTGGGAAATAGGCCAGGTGTGGTGGCTCACGCCTGTAATCCCGGCACTTTGGGAGGCCGAGGTGGGTGGATTACCTGAGGTCAGGAGTTCCAGACTAGTCTGACCAACATGGTGAAACCCCATCTCAAAACAAAAACAAAAACCTTGGGAAATAGCTTTCTTTTTAATTTAATTTTTTTTCTTTTCAGACAGAGTCTAGCTCTGTTGCCCAGGCTGGAGTGCAGAGGCGCGATCTCAGCTCACTGCAACCTCTGCTTCCCAGATTTCAAGTGATTCTCCTGCCTCAGCCTCCCAAGTAGCTGGGATTACAGGCACATGCCTCCATGCCCCGTTAATTTTTGTATTTTTAGTAGAGAGGGCATTTCACCATGCTGGTGAGGCTGGTCTTAAACTGCTGACCTCTGGTGATCCACCTGCCTTGGCCTCCCAAAGTGCTGGGATTATAGGTCTAAGCTGCCATGCCCAACCCTAGCATTACTAGTATACATCAAATATGCCAGGCTTGTTGCAACGTGGGGCCCTTGTATTTGCTTGTCAATATGCCAGGAAACTGTTCATCACTTACGTCTCACATTCATTTCTCTTCCTCAGAAAAGCCTTCCCTGACCTTCTTTGGCAGAGACTTCTAGTTGTCCCAGTATCCATTCTTCCCCTTTCCCATTGAAATGAAATCTACAAATAATTCTTATTTAAAAAAAATCTTTGGAGCCAGGAACGGTGGCTCATGCTTATAATCTCAGCACTTCAGGAGGCCAAGGCGGGTGGATCGCCTGAGGTCAGGGGTTCCAGACCAACCTGGCCGACATAGTAAACCCCATCTCTACCAAAAATACAAAAATTAGCCAGGCATAGTGGTATGTGCCTGTAGTTCCAGCTACTTAGGAGGCTGGAGCAGGAGAACTGCTTGAATGCAGGAGGCAGAGGTTGTGGTGAGCCAAGGTCATGCCATTGCACTCCAATCTGGGCAACAAGAGTGAGACTCCGTCTCAAAAAAACAAAAAAAGAAGTCATGGGGTACAGGGGTCATATGTCATGTGGCCTCTTTGGTGTTCTGAATAAGAGTGTGGAATGAAGTCCCAAGCAGAGGCTGGCTGAGCCGTCCAATTCTGTAAAACTCTCCATTAAGAGGCAAGCCCCAGCCATCAACTTTATTTCCTTGTCATAAGGCTCACATTTTGAGGATGATGAACAGAACAGGTAAAGTCATATCACCAGAATTCCAGAAACCAGGGCAAGGGGTTCTTTGAATGGTATCATAATTACTATAAAGAACTCCAATATGAATCTTCACTTTGCCCATTTTCATCAAGAAGGCTGAAAGAGTTCTGAGGTGCTAACTTGCTGCTGTAGTACATCTCTCTGTTTCTGTTTGGATGAAAGGAGTATATCAATATTCATGGCCCACCTGGAAAATGTAATTTTCTCTTACAGGTAAACAAATGATGGATGAGGGAGGCCTAAGGGACAGGAGATTATGTAGGTGGTAGTTTCTGGGCCACTTCCTGTTTTAACCTTATTTCCCAGTTTCCAATTTATAAGACATTGATGTGCTCAGTGACCTTGGACAGGGAACTTAATCTCCCAGAACTTTCATTTGCTCATCTGCACATTCTATTTTTTTTTTTCTTTTTAAAAAGACGGGGTTTCACCGTGTTGGTCAGGGTGGTCTTGAACTCCCGAACTCAGGTGATCCGCCCACCTTGGCCTCCAAAATGCTTGGATTACAGGCTTGAGCCACCACGCCCGGCCTCATCTGCACACTCAAGGGTTTGGGTTAGACTGTGGCTTAATGATCTTCCAACTTTATTTTATTGAGAAAGGATATCACTCCGTCTTTCAGGCTGGAGTGCAATGGCACAATCTCGGCTCACTGCAATCTCCACCTCCTGGGTTCAAGCGATTCTCCTGCCTCAGCCTCCTAAGTAGCTGGGATTACAGCACCCGCCACCACGCCCGGCTAATTTTTGAATTTTTTGTAAAGATAAGATTTCACCATCTTGGCCAGGCTAGTCTTGAAGTCCTGACCTCATGATTTACCCACCTGAGCCTCCCAAAGTGCTGGGATTACAGGCGTGAGCCACTGTACCCAGCTGTGAAATTCATTTTAACAATGTATTTTATCCAAAACAGTATCATTTCATGTAATCAATATATGATTATTAATGAGATATTTTGTGTTCTGTTTTTGATAAGTCTTTGAAAGCCAGTGTGTATGTTACTTACTGTAAGGCCGATAGCCTCGCCAGGAGCCGGATGGACAATACTCACCCCCTCCGCACCTGATAACACTTATCAGGAGGCCTGACATCCTAATGGCGCCTGCCTTCTCCATGCAGGCTCCCCACACCCACTCCTGCATTCCACCCCTAGCCCCACACTCAGCACTAAATCATACTGTCAGCCCAAAATTCAAAAATCCCGCCGAGAGCCTAACCAATGGCAGCTCGCCAAGTCCAGGTCCAGTCTCTCTCTCTGACCAATACGGGTGCCCATGCTTTGTTTCCTCACTGGTCAATCTGTTACCTTCTCTAGCCCACCTGTCCATAGCCCTGCTGGGCTGCCAATGGCAACTTGTCAAGTCCAGGTCCAGTCTTTCTATGACCAATGCAGTTGCCCATGCTTTGTTTCCCCACTGACCAATCTACTGCCCTTACCCCCTATAAAACCCCATGCCCAGAACGGCCGGGCACGACTTCTCTGGCCCCTTCTCTGGACCACAGAACCTCGCCTGGGAGCTGAATAAACTGGAATTTAGTTTTCCTTATACTGGCCTCAGTTTCCTAATTTTAAACTCGACAATAAGCCTTACAGTATCTTTATAGCAATGCCCCACCCTTGGTACCAATTTTTTGTCTTGGTCTGTTTTTGTTTTGCTATAAACGAATACCCAAAGCTGGGTAATATACAGAAAAGACGTTTACTTGGCTCACAATTCTGCAGGCTAGATGACTGGGAGTCTGATGAGAACCTCAGTCTGTTTCCACTCATGGCAGAAAGTGAAGGGAAACTGGCATGTACAGCGATCACATGGTGAAAGAGGAAGCAAGAGCAGGAAGGTGACAGGCTCTTTTTAACAGCCATCTCTCATGGGAATAAATGGACTGAGAACTCACTACTCAGAGAATAGCACCAAATCATTCATGAGGAATCACCCCCATGACTCAAACACAGCCCACTAGGCCCCACCTCCAACACTGGAGATCAAATTTCAACATGAGATTTGGAGGAGTCAAATATCCAAACTATAGCACCATGAGTCAGGAGTCTGAATATGGCTTATCTGGGTCCTTCACTCAGGGTCTTTCAATGCTGTGGTCAATGTGTCAGGCAGACTGCATTCTCATCTGGAGTTTGGGTCCTCTTCCAAGTTCATGCATTTGTTGGGAGAATCCACTTCCTTGCAACTGCAGAACTTCATTCTTTCTCCTACTCCTTTCCTTGCTCGATGTTATCTAAAGGCCACTGTCAGTTCCTAGAGGCCACCTGCAGTTGCTACATGGCCCTCTGATAGACCCTCTCACTACATTGCAGTTTACCTCTTCAAGGCCAGCAGAAGAATGTCTAGCTTCATTCTTCTAGGATGGAGTCTTAAATAACAATGGATTCAAGAGAGTAACTATTGTACTGATACTCACCATCATTCTTTCCATATTGGCCAGGAGCAAGTCACAGGTTCTTCCTATGCTCAAGGGGAGGGGTTTATGCAATTGATGTAGCTCAATAAGGGTGTCATTCAATGTGTGTGCAGATAAACAAAAATTTATCCTTTAAAGAGGACTAAAATTGAATAGCTCAGCTTTTTCCCAAGGTGAACAAGAAAAAAATGGTGACCCTTAAAGGTTATAGAAAGCCTGGGACAAATAATCTTTTTTTTTTTTTTTTTTTTTTTGAGACCGAGTCTCACTCTTGTCGCCCAGGCTGGAGTGCAGTGGCACGATCTCGGCTCACTGCAGCCTCTGCTTCCTGGGTTCAAGCTATTCTCCTGCCTCAGCCTCTCGAGTAGCTGGGATTACAGGCACCCACCACCACACCCGGCTATTTTTTTTATTTTTAGTAGAGACGGGATTTCACCATGTTGGCCAGACTGGTCTTGAACTCCTGACCTCAGGTGATCCACCCACCTCGGCCTTCCAAAGTGCTGGGATTACAAGTGTGAGCCACCTCACCTGGCCCAGATAATCTTTTAAAACTGAATGAAACTAGTTGAGGAATGTGACATTTTCATTCCTTCAACCAATTGGTTAAACCAATTGGTGCCTAGTATGTGTCAAGAGCTGTGGCATTTAAACAATGATGAAAAAAGTTATTGTCTCTGACCCATGGAACTATATTATATTGGATGGAAACATATATTAAACATGTGAATATGTATACAATTAAAAACTGTGATAAGTACTACAAAATAAAAGCTCAGACGGTAGTGAGAGAGAATGACAAGAGTGATGCAATCGCCTGTGGTGCAGTGTGCGTATCAATATTACCCTTAATTATAGCTACTAAAAGAAAAGTGATAATGGTATAGGAGGTGGATAAGAGTCTCAAAAGAGAAGTGGGTCAGAACTGCTTTTTGTAGCTACCTCAGTCGAAAAGTAGCGGTAGTAATTTCCAAGAAGTAGGGGCAGGGTTGGAGGTGGAAGAGGCAAAGTAAGACAAAAAGTTGAAGTGACATGGATATTGATAAGGGAAAGATAGTGCCCAAGATAAGAAAGAA
Source organism: Cacajao melanocephalus (assembly GCA_963573385.1). Lineage (NCBI taxonomy): Eukaryota > Metazoa > Chordata > Mammalia > Primates > Pitheciidae > Cacajao > Cacajao melanocephalus. Next base: position 111,515 of record CAUYLG010030235.1, on the reverse strand, counting down.
CGTGCCAAAAGTTCCTTAGGAATAGCTGTGGAAAAGGTTCATCTCAGTCTGCTAACAAATTGAACTTTTCCCCAAGAAAGCTCTCATTGTACTTTTATTTCAAGGATACATGGTAACCAAGCTCAGCATTCTATTAAAGCACATTGTTAAAGTTGTTCTCACTGAGTGTCCCAGTAATATATTAGTTTTCAAATCCAAAAGCCTATTTTAAGACTTTACCTTATCTGATCTCGCTATAGACATTTGACACTTAATGCTTCCTGAACACTTCCAGGCCAATACTCTCCTGGTGGTCTGCCTATGTCTCTGGCTATAATTCCTCAAACTCCTACTGGCTATAATTCCTCAAACACCTTCAACTCTGTACACAGCTTAAATGTTATTTTCCAGGGTTCTATCCTGTTGGTTAATTTCAGATCTAATTTCAATTCATAAACATCTTTCTAGACCAGTGATTCTAATAGTCTATGGTATAGTTGTACATTTATATTTCTAACAGACCTTTTAAAGACAGAAATTGTTATTTCTCCAACCCACCCTGCTCCTGTCCTGTATTCTGTACCTCTGTGAATGGCGTCATCTACCCAGTCATCTAAGCCTGAACACTGTGAACTCTAGAAGACACTTTTATCTCCTTTACTGCTCTCCCTAAATCCAATCATGCACAAAGTCATAGGGATCCTTTGTCCTAAATAACAAGTGACCAACTCATCTCAGTTCCTTGGGAAGGCCCTTGTTTTAAAGCCAAAAGTCCTACATCCTGGAAACCCCTTCAGTCCTGTGAAAATCTATTCCCTCTGCTACGGACTTAGTTTAAGTTTTAATTATGTCCCTTCCAAATTATTGCTAATTTCTCTATCACCTGCCTTTCCATTTCAGGATTAACTGTTACACTGTTGCCAGAGTAATCAACCTGATTTTGATACAGCTTGAAAGACAATTGACCTTATTGCCTATAGGTCAAAGTCAAAAATCCTCAAGAAAGCATAAAAGGCTCTTCATATTCTAGTTCCTCTTATCTCTCTGGGTCTCCAGCTTTATCTTTTGCTGCTCTTGGAATTGCACCCTAAGCTCTATCCATACCAAACTTGCTGCTTCCCAAGTATATGTTTTCCAAGCATTTATGGTTTCATGCCTGAAATCCTCCAAATCATCCACAAAATACCTACTTTGAATATCACATTTCTCATAAAGCCTTTCCAAAATGTCTAATCAGAGGCAGTGCTCTCTCCTCTGCCCTCCCAACAGCAGTGTGTTATTGCCTTCATTCTTGTACTACGGTATTCATGTTATAATTATTTGTCTACGTCTATTGTTCTGTATTTCCTACTTGACTTTAAATTCATCCAGATAAGGCTCTATTCTTGTTATTCTTATCTTGCTCTATTTTATTATTCTTGTACCCTCAGCACCAAGCATAGTGCCTGCCACAAAGTGGTGGGCAACAAATATCTATTTTTTAAATTTTTGAATCATTTTTGTATGAATGGAGAAGATGGCCAGTGTAATGTGTTTCAGTAAACATAAAAAATTCCCACCATTATCCTAAGCAAACTAATGCAGGAATATAAAAACAAATACCACATGTTCTCGCTTATAAATGGGAGCTAAACAATGAGAAAACATGGACACAAAGAGGGGGACAACAGACACTGGGGATTACTTTACAGTGGAGAATGGAAAAAGGGAGAAGATTTAAAAAAAAAAAAACACCAATTGTATACTATGCTTATTACCTGGGTGACAGAATAATCTGTACACCAAACCCCTGTAACACACAGTTTACCTATATAACAAATCTTCATAAATAACACTGAACTTAAAATAAAACTTAAAATATAAAATATTCTATTCAGAGAAAAAAAGAATTCTTAAAGGCCTACAGTATTCATATTTTCTCAGATCTGTTTTAAAATGACATTTTTAAATGTTCATGGACATGTTTCCTTATGGTTCTTGGAATAGAAAAGTAAATTTATGAATGAAGATTTTTAATTGTCAAAAGTAACATGTTGGCCGGGCACAGTGTCTCACACCTGTAATCCCAGCACTTCAGGAGGCCGGGGCAGGTGTATCACGACGTCAGGAATTCAAGACCAGCCTGACCAACATGGTGAAACTCCGTCTCTAGTAAAAATACAAAAATTATCTGGGCATGGTGGCACGTGCATGTAATCCCAGCTACTCAGGAAGCTGAGGCAGGAGAATCGTTTGAACCCAGGAAGTTGCAGTGAGCCAAGATCACACCACTGCACTCTAGCCTGGGCAACAGAGTGAGACTGGAGTCTCAAAAAAAAAAAAAAAAAGTAACATGTTATGCTGGGGAAATTAAGTTTTAGCATGAAACTCTATCATCAAACAATTCTATACAGAGACAAAACTCTGGTTATGCGACATAAATAATGTTATGATAACATATGTTGTGAAAATAATTAGTGATGTATTTTAAAATGTATATATATAATCACACAAAAAAGACAAATGGGATATTTCCTAAAAGCAACAAATTCAATTTTATGTTAATACAGTAATAATATTCATCATTGTGCAATACTAGAGTGCGGACCTTGGTACTATAATATGAGGAAAAAAAGAAATATTTGCTTTTCTTATATAAATTTTCTCCCATAATGTTTGCTTCTTACTTTAGTATGGGAACCGAATTGCTCAATATCTAAACCAATATGAAGGAACTACATTACAATTATTTAATTGTTATTTAAAAGCAGCCAAGAATTATTTTACCAAAAAAAGATATTTTCATGTGTTTATTTAAATCACTACAAATTTCTAAGAATGATTAAATAGATTTCTAGAATAACAAAACATAAGCATATCTGAATGAGAATAAAAATTTTATTTAATGTCATTTAATTACATTTGATATTTTTCACTTATTTGCAGAGTTTTCTACATCAGAAGTTCCAAAGTCAAGCTACATTCAAAGAGAGAAACAACATATTTGATACACAAGTTATGAAGAGTCGGAAATTCCTTATAAGATAGAACATGTGCAATTGAATTCCAACTATTAGGTTTTCTGTGGAAAAAAACATACATGTGTGCATATATATGGCCATCTGATCATTTTAAAAGCATACTCAGAATACATTTAAAAAAACCATGAGTATGAATTATCTGTGCTCTAAATACTTAACTTCTCTTTCTGCATTTATGCCATCACTTCTTATCTCTTTATACCTTGAACTTTTTCTTTCCCCCGTCTCTCACTCTATGACTGCTGAACAAAACTTTCATTTCTAATATCCAGCTTCATTAACTCAGCAGGGATGGCAGATGTTTACTATCACCAAAATGCAGCGTAACACTTGCATACTGATTTATGACATGCATGTTTATAAAGTGCTCAGTGAAATGCATAAACAATTGATTGCAAATTGGTCATACAGAATATTGAGTACTTTATTAATTACTGGCTAAAGCTAAGGAGCTACACAAAAGCATCATATCTAAATAAGGAATTTTATTTGAAATGTGAAATTTCATTATGAATAAATTCCATAAAATGAACTGAGAATTGCTAAGTGATTTCTGAAATTGAGTGTTGCTGTAGAATGATCCCATGATCTGGGCCCCTTACTCCTTTCTTTCCTTTCTTCCTTCATTCCTTCTTCTCTTCCTGTATCCCTCCTTTATTTAAAAGGTAACCGGAGTGGAGCAAGATGGTGGAATAGAAGGCTCCATCAATTGCTGCACATCACCCCAGCAAGGACACCAATTTAACAACTATCTACACAGAATGAAACACTTATATGAACCTTATATGAACCAAAATTTAGGTGAGCCCTCGTAGTACCCGGTTTTAATTCCATGTTACAGAAAGAAATACCGAAGAGACAGAGAAAAAAACCACTTTGAATCACTGACACCATCTCTCCCCAACCTTCCAGTGGCAGTGTGGAATGGAGCATCTCTGTGCATTGGGGAAGGGACAGCACAACAATTGTGAGGCATCAAACTCAGTGCTGCCTGTTATAGCAGAAAGGAAAACAGAACAAAACTCAGCTGACACCCAGCCACAGAGGAAGCATTTAAACCAGTCCTAGCCAGAGGGGAATCTTGGATCCCAGTGGGTGGAACTGAGTTCGTGCAAACCTTGCCACCCAGGGCCAAAGTGCTCTGGATTTCTAAGCCAACTTGATAGGCAGTCTAGGACACAGGGACTGCAATTCTTAAGCATTCCTAGTGCTGAACTGGGCCCAGGAACAGTGGTCTGAGGGGGCATGTGACCTACTGAGACACCAGTGAGTGCAGCTATGGGAGTGCTGGCATCACCCCTCCCCTAAACTCTCAGCTGTACAGCTTGTGGCTCCAAAAGAGTTCTCTTTCTTCCTCTTGAGGTGAAGAGAGGGAAGCTTGTGGAAGACTTTGTCTTGCATTTTGGATACCAGCTCAGCCACAGCAGGATAGCGCACTGGTCAGAGTCATGAGGACCCCGTTCCAGGCCCTATCTCCCAGGCAGCATTTCTAGACACACCCTGGACCAGAAAGGAACCTGCTGCCTTGAAGGAAAGCACACAGTCTTGACAGCATTCATCATCTACTAACTGAAGAGCCTTTTGGCCCTGAACAACCAGTAGCAATACCCAGGTACTACATCGAGGGCCTTGGGTGAGACGCTGAGACTTGCTGGCTTCAGGTGAGACTACCTCATTACAAGCTATGGTGGATACAGGGTGAAACTCCTTCTGCTTAAGAAAACCAGGGGGAAAATAAAGGAGACTTTATCTTGCACCAGCATGCCACGGTGGGAGAGAGCAACAAGTGGGTCCCTGATTCTAGAACTGACTCTTGGACATCATCTCTGTACCTGCCCTGGGCCAGAAGGGAGCCCACTACCCTGAAGGGTGAGTCCCAGGCCAGGCAGCATCTATCATACGCTCACTGAAGAGCTCTGGGGCCTTAGGGCCCAGGGTCTCACTTGCAGTAATCTGGCAGTACTCTCTATGGTCTGTGATGGTGGTCGCTATAGAGTGAGGCCCCTCTGCCTTTGGAAAAGGAATGGGAGAGTTAAAGGGACTGCATCTTGTGGTATGATTGCCAGCTCTGCTGTAGTACGATAGAACACCAAGCAGACTTCTAAGTTTTTGACCCTAGAATCTGACTCCTGATGGCACTTTTCGAACTATCTGGAGTCTGGGGGTTCTTGCTGCCCTGAAAGGAAGGACACAGGACTGGCTGGCTTTGCCATCTGCTGATTGTAGAGCCCCAGGCCCTTGAAAAAACATAGGCAGTAGCCAGGGAGTGATTATAGCAGGCCTTTGGGGAGACACAGTGCTGTTCTGGCTTCAGGTCTGACCCAGAGCAGTCACAGAGTGGTGGTGGCCATAGGGGTGCTTGCATCATTCCACTCCCACCTTTGGGTGGCTCAGAACAGAGAGAGAGGCACACTGTACATTTGGGAGAAAGTAAGGGAAGGGTACAAGATTCTCTGCCTGGTAATCCAGATCTTCCCCAAGACCAATAAGGCAGTGTCTAGGAGTGCGCAAGAACCACAATGTTACTGAGCTTGGTTGGAGTGTTCTCTGAAGCAGATACAGTTTAGTTCACAACACCCAAGTCCTTTGTGGAAGAGGTGAGAGCATGTATTTACTCCCTAAACCTTTGGAGAATGAACTAAATGGACTTGTCTCACACCTTAATCACTCAATCTCTCTATTTCTCCCTGTCTCTCAATCTCCACACTTTCTCAGTATACCTAGTCTTCCAGCACCTCTTTTCCTGTTATCCCTTCCGTGCCTGGCCAACCCTCTGAGTACAGTCTTTCTTATGAAGAGCCCTAGAGTAATGATCAAGTCTTAAGACTCTTGAGGTTTTGCAAATTTACAGTCCTGGAGTGTTGAATGTAGAATCTGCTTAGAGTCTATGGATGGAGGAGGCGGGTAGGAAATACAGAGGACTTCTAGTCTAGGTTAAATTGAAGCTAGTTATTCTTTACAATATCTAAAATTGAACACATTTCTTCACCAAAATATACTGTCCTTACTATGTTAAACTCTCCTGGATCTAAGATGTGTCACAAAGTGTCCTACACTAATCTGTCAACTATTGATTCTGTTCTTCAGCCATCTCTCCTTAATTCCCTAGAGTGGGAAAGGGGAAATTGGGAAAAGAAAAAAGAGAAAAAGAAATTGTTAAGTTCTCACCAGTCACTGTCCTTTCTACTTCCTAAATAGATCTCAAATATGTCCCTCTTCCTACCATTATCTCTATTCATTCTGACACTACCATTGTCTGAAACACCACCATCTTTTCCCTGGACAATTGTAACTGACACCTAATTGGTTTCCCCATATCTTACACTTGCTTCAGTGCAATTCTATTGCCACAGTCAGCTAGGGTATTATTTTAATATGCATACCTAGTCTTGTTATATTTCTCCTTAAACCTCTTCAGTAACTTCCAATTACCTTAGAATAAAATTTCAAGTTCTCACCATGGATCACAAGGCCCTATAAGACCCCAAGATATCAGGTCTCTGTCACTCTTGTCTTTCAGTTTCTATCTATATTTCCATCTATATCTATATCATGTATGTGTTTGTGTGTCACTGTGTAATATTTATAAGAATACTTATTACAATATAAGTAGAAAATGCTTTACATGCATTCTTATGCCATCCTCCCATCACTATGAGGTAGGTACTGTTATTTTCCGCATGCACAAATGAGGAAATTGATGCTTTAAGTAGTTTAGTAACTTGTGCAAAGCCACATAATTAGTGTCAGAGCCCAGGGTTCAAACATAATCAGCTTGATTAAAAAGTCTGTAACTAGGGCAATATATTTTTTTCTAATTTCTTCACTTATCACTCTCCATCTTGCTATGTGCTCTAGTCATACTTGACTTTCAGTTTCTCTTTTAGGGCCTTCCTACATGTCATTCCCTCTGGATAACCTGATTATAAATAAGTCCTTGGAATTCAGACACTTTATGGAAGATATGGCCATCCAGAGAAAAAGCTTCTAAGTTAGGCTGCCCATGCAAGAGTTACTGGTTGGTTGAAAGTTTTCTGTGAATGCCACATAGTCCAGGATAGAAATAAGCTTCAGGTTGTTGGAACATTCCTTTATTCATACTAAGAATCATGTAGCGCCAGACCCTAGGTGGTACGACTTCTGTAGGTGTTTAATACAGCACAAGACCAGGATCTAACTGGCTCCTATCTGTCTAAGCAGGAATAGACATTGAGTGTTCAGAGTTTTAGCCTCTTGATGCTGAGGATGGCCTAAGAACAGGTCTGAGTGGTTAGAGATTTTGTATGTATGCACTGAAAACTTCATAAGTTGTCAGAGGTTTCTATTGTGAGTGCTATAGTTAGGGTAGGAGAAGACCAAAGATGGTCAAATGCATAGTTATATATAGGAGATAATCTAGCATAATGGTTAACAGCTTAAACAACTCTGTAGTGAGCTTGTGGCACTGAAATTCCAGATTCCTCACTTCCTAGCTGTGGGCATTGGGCAAGTGACTTATCCTTTATCTCTGTTTCACCTTCTTTAAAGTGAGAATAACAGCACTCCATAGGGTTGTTATGAGGATTAAATAAGACATGTGAAACACCTAAAATAGTGCCCAGCAAATAGTGATTAGTCAGTAAATCATAACTATTATCTGCTATAGCCTAGTACAAGAATAAGGCTAAAGTGGACAAAGGTTTCTTATGTAGGTGCTCTCTGCACTCCAAAGAACAAATCCCATGTTTGAAGTCATAGTATATGTTTGAACATACCTCCCTTAACTGACTTTTCCAAACTTTGGCCCATATATATATAGACACACACAGAATACATATATATATATATATATATATATATATATATATATATCTCACACACACAGATACACACACACACAGAGAATATATATATTATTCTCTGTGTGTCTGTGTGTGTGTGAGAGAGAGAGAGAAAGAGAGAGAGAATTTATATATACATATATATATTCTGTGTGTCTCTCTCTCTGTGTGTGTGTTTGTGTGTGTGTGTTTGTGTGTGTGTGTGTGTGTGTGTGAGACAGAGAGAGAGAGAGAGAGAGAGAATTTATTCTTTCCAATCCTGTCTATTCCTCTGATGTATGCAATCTGGACTGCCTGATCTAACCACCTAATTACAATCAGGTCTCTTTGTTGATTCCTACATCTATCCCACAGTGACAAAGGTAATTTTGTTTTTAATTGCTTCCTGCTAAGCTCAAAGATGAGTTCAGTTTGCCTTTCTGACACTGCCAAACAATAATCATAAGTCCTTATATCCTTTGCTTCTTATGAGTAAAGGAGAGTGACAAAAGTTAGTAGCAAAGACGACAGTATGCTAAGATGGTAAGTACTTCCATAAACAGGTTCTCCTCCACTTGGAGAGAATCTTTTTACTGAATTCTTAAAAAACTAAATATTCCACTTGACAGTATCCTTCTAACTAGAAGTCACTATTAGCTAAGATTATAAGTTTATACACAATAACTTTTCTTTTAGAATGGCCTTGATACAGATACAACACCATAGTCTTGTATACAAAGTTGTTCAAGATGTTTTCCACAGGAATATTCATCCCTTCTAAGATTTTTAATAGTTTCAGAATTTTTCCTCTTTCTTCCACTGCTAAGGTTTTATTTTAATAGATGTTTTCAGCATATTCTACATTTAGTTATGGCTGGCCTAGTATGTGTCCAAGGTTTGTGGTTTTATATCATCTAGTTGAGATACTGCCACAGTAAAAATATTTTGTTAGGAATTATCCTATTTCCTTGATCACAAAGTTTCTGCTACTGACACTTGTAATTTAGAGAATTGGTAGGACTGGGTGAGTGTCTCACTGGGAATTTCATTAGACTAGAAAAGGGATATGAATATGGCAGAATTTTTTTTCTCATATGACTTCAAAAAAGAGGTCAGTTAAGGCCAAGAGAAACAGGAAGATATGATGGGGCCAAGAAGAAAGGTGAGGTCAAGTTTTCAGTCTCTGTCTCTAAAGTGAAGGGGTTAGATTAGATGACCTCTCAGTTGCCTTCCAGAAATGGTATTGCATCATCCAAATCCTGGATGATGAGCCAAGATTAAGAAGCCTAGGTCCACAAAGTGGGTCAGATCTAGGACAATTAGCAGAGACTAGAAACCCAGGTTTGCTGACTGGGAACAAAAACCCTAGACTAAAGTCAAGGCCACAAAAGGGTTGCTATGTAATTATGGGATCTGTGTGACAGGCATAGGGATCAGCAGCAAGGGAGAAGCCTGGTACTGTGCCAGACTCCTTTATAGGCAGGAGCTTTTGACAAGTTTCCTGCCCAGAGTAACTCAGAATAGTTTTCAACATGTGTGCGAGGCTTGACTCTATAGAAACAAAAGCAGTAGTGACTGCTTGAAGTAATGGACTAGGGGAGCAGGGAAAAAAATACTTCTAGATAATGACTATCAGAGCAATTATCTTTGTTAGGAGTTGAGGAGGAGATCAAAAGGAACATTCCCAGTTCCAGGAAGTGGCAAAGGAAGACCTTGAATTCAGATCTGACTCTAATGTCAGTGCTCTTAACCCATTGGTTTCCTGTGGCTGCCATAACAAATTACCACAAATTGGCTGACACAAAATAGCACCTATTTATTCTCTCATGGTTCTGGAGGTCAGAAGTTTTAAATCAAGGTGTCAGCAGGGTCACGCTTTCTCCAGAGGCTCTAGGGGAAAATCCATTCCTTACCTCTTCCAGCTTCTCATGGCTTTGGTATTCCTTGGCTTGTAGCCACATCACTCTGATCGCTGCCTCCCTTTTCACATCACCTTCTGCTCTATGTGTGCCTATGTATCCTCTTCTGCCTGTATCTTAACAGATAAGCAAGATCTTTATTTAACTAAATCACATATTGTGTCACATAAGTAATGTTCACAGATCCCAGGAATCAGAGCATGAACATATCTTTCTGAGGACTACCATTCAGCCTACTACAATCCCTAAGATGAAATTTTTTTTCTATTCAGTTTCTTTCATTCTCAGACATTGACATTTTAGCAGGCATTGTTAATTTCATGACAAATATTCCTTTAATCTTTGCTAACAGAATCCAAATTTTGTTTGAAATAACTAAGCTTGCTCCTTTTTTACAGTCTCCATTTCCACGAGTTCTGCTTAATGAGATTGAAGACGAAGTATAATAGTGAGAGGGTTTCAGGAAAGTTTTTGCCTTCCTGATAAGAGCAGATGGACTTACTCTTTAAGTCCCCGGTCCTTCCACTATATTCAGCAATTCCATCCCTGAGTATATATCCAATAAAAGAAGAAAGCTTAGCATTCACACAAAAACATGTACTGTATACAAATGGAAGATTTCTTTCTAACAGAGAAAAACTGGAAAGAAGTCACATTTCCTTCAACTAGTGAATGAATAAACAAACCATGATACATCCATACAATGTAATACTGCTCAGCAATAAAATAAATGAGCCATACATACATGCAGCAACCTGAATGGATCCCCAAGGATTATGCTAAGTGAAAAAAAAGACAACTCCCAAAGGTTCCATACTGTAACTCTATTTTTATAATACTTTGAAATGACTAAATTTTAGACAAAGAGGACAGATTAGTGGCTGTCGGAGATTAAGTTAGGGAGGTGGGAGAAAAGTAGGTGTGGTTACAAAAGGACAACAAAGCGGATGCTTGTAGTGATGAAATTGTTCTGTATCTTGACTATAGTAGTGGATACATGAACTTACACATATAACATTTATATATATATATATATATATATATATTTTTTTTTTTTATTGCACTTTAGGTTCTGGGGCACATGTGCAGAACATGCAGGATTGTTGCATAGGTACATACATGGCAGTGTGGTTTGCTGCCTCCATCCCCCGTCACCTATATCTGGCATTTCTCCCCATGTTATCCCTCCCCAACCTCCCTACCCCCCGTTGTCCCTCCTCTAATGCCCCCCAACAGACCCCAGTGTGTGATTCTCCCCTCCCTGTGTCCATGTGTTCTCATTGTTCAACACCCACCTATGAGTGAGAACATGCAGTGTTTGATTTTCTGTTCTTGTGTCAGTTTGCTGAGAATGACGGTTTCCAGATTCATCTATGTCGCTGCAAAGGACACGAACTCACTGTTTTTTATGGCTGCATAGTATTCCATGGTGTATATGTGCCACAGTTTCCTTGTCCAGTCTATCATCAATGGGCATTTGGGTTGGTTCCAGGTCTTTGCTATTATAAACAGTGCCTCAATGAACATACATGTGCAACACATATAACATTTTATAGAACAAATACACATATACAACTACAAATAAAACTAGCGACATCTGAATAACATGGGTGAATTCTGTCAACGTCAATCTGATTGTAATACTGAACTAAAGTTCCACAAGATGTTCCATTGGGGGACATGGGGTAAATGGTACATGGAATATTACTGCATTATATCTTACAATTGCATGTGAATCCACATTATCCCAATAAAATTCAATAAAAATCAAATGTCAAGATGATGATATATTTACAGAGTACTAAGGGATACAACAGGAAGAAATCCCTAATTTTTCCTTGAATATGCAAAAGTAGAAAGACTGCATGGAAGAGATACTTAAGCTAAGTTTTGAAGAATGAGTATTATTCTGTATAGATGGGGGATGGATAGTAGATAATTCAGGAAAAGGGACCAGCAGGCAAAGAGATCTAAGAGAACATAGTGTACTGAGGGAACTGCAAGCAATTCAAGTATGACTGAAGCACAAAGTTCATATGCAAGAAATATCTTTTTCTCTGACGTTCACCTTTGGTAGTAGTCAAAGGAGATCCCTGGCATTTAACCCTATGATACACAGGAATCAGAAGGAATCCAGAGCCCCTTGTGCTCCAGGAGTTAGGAGGAAGCCATCCCCTGCTCCCTGGTCTTAATCTTTTTATTACACTAATGAAGAACTGGCCTCATAGCTTTCTGTGTTCCTTGCAGGACTCCCCCCCACATCTCTCTCTCTCCCCCAAGCCCATACACATAGTCTCACAACCATTACCTGCTTAGATATTATTAGAATCATATCATTATGTCCTTTATCTCTGTCTACTTTAGCCAACTAAAGAAGTCCAGAAGTCCCAAATCCCTAAACTTTATTACTCATGCAACTCTGCACATTATTCTTTTGACCCTATTTCCCACCCTTCCCCATTTCCTGAAACTCTCCTGCAGTGTCTACTAGAACTTACAGTCCATCACGAGAAAAAATGATTTATATCCTCAACCTATTTTCTAAATATTTCTTTCACCTTCTTGCTCTAAGAACTCTAGCTTTCCCATGAAGACACCGCTTTCCCTAAAGCCCAAATGGCAACTGCTTTCTTTCCCATACTTCTCAAATCAATGTTCCTAGAGTTGGGTTAGATGTCCTATTTGCAACTCATTACCAATTCCAGACCGTTATCCTTCTGCCTTCCTTAAACACCCCCCAGCTTTGAATTTCAAGTCACTCAGTCATTTAGTTGTTCATTCATAAAACAATCGTGCATTGAGCACTCTACTATATGTCGGTTATTATTCTAAGGATTGGGGATACAATGATAAAACTAGACAAAATTCCCTGTCCACATGGAGCTTATATTTTACTATTCCTTCTTATTGAGTTATACTACTCTTTACTTGAGGAGTTTAGGTTCCGGACCACCAACTGTCATAATACTTGGTGATCAATATATATCAAATATCATATATATCAAAAAAATTTTCCAATTTCTTGTGTTCTCATTTCCTTCATCTCCTCTCTTCCAGGGATCCTACCCACCACTTTTCCTCAGCCACTCTTATATTCATTCTCTCTCTATAATCTCAATTTTAAACATTCCACTCTCTAATTAGCACCTTTCACCTTTCCAGCACATTCCTTTTAGCACCCCGACTTTTAAAATTCTTCAGACTTTACAAGATATGCATTCTTTGTACCCTATCAGCTTTTTACAGTTCCTTATCATTTTCATGTCCCCTTTCCCTTATACCTAATGCAAATTCCATAATCACTCCCTTATACATGTTCTCAATATTCCTGTGCCTTTTTCTTGCTTGAGTTCAACTGCCAAAACCAAAGCCTGCTTAAAACCAATTCTTTCCCTACTTTAATCTACCTCCATATAGGTGAAGGTGATTTTTAAAAAGCATACAACCAAACTTATTGGTCTTAGTTAAATTCTTAACCAACAAACCTCATCTGTGCTCTTAGTGCTACGTATCAATCATACTAAATCTCTCTAATCCAATCATGTTGCCTCTCATTTAGATGTCTATTTCACACCTTCTCTTCCTAAAATCTCTAATATTTCCTATCTCTCTTCATTCTACCTGATACCCTTACTTACTAGCTCACTGAGAAAATTAAAGCAATCCAAACAAAATTTTGAATTGCACAACAGTATAACTTAAGAGAAAATAGGAAATGTTTATATTTTTACAAGTATTCCTGCTAATTCCAGAAACACCCAATCAATTAATGGATCAAAGTGAAAATTACCAATGACTGCTAACATTTCAACAAGGTAAACAACTGGACATTATGTGCCTCCTGATAGAAGTATACAATACCATTTAGAAAATATTCTTGCAAACATTATACCCAGATCTCATCAAGCCTCTGAATGAGGAATTACAGAGAACAGAAGAACATGTTAAAAGTCACCATGATGCAGTCAGCAAAATACAGACTGTGGGAGACTCTACAGGACAAATAGTTCAGTTTTATCATGAAATACATCGGATAATGTAGATGAAAAGAGCATCTATAGATTAAAAGTGACATAAGAGACACTTCAATAAATGACAATACATGGACTTTATGTGGACCACAATTCAAACAAACATTATAAAAAGACAACTGGGGAATTTGGAACACAAACTGGATATGTAATAATATTTTAGGTATGGTAATGTGGTTATTTTTTTAAAGCACCATCTTTTAGAGGCATATAATAAAATACTTAGTGTTGTAATAATATGATACATGGGATTTACTTCAAAATAATATGGGGAAAGGAAAGAGTGTAGATGGGGCTATAGAAGAAAACAATATAGGTCATGAAGAGTTAGTTGTTAACGTTGAATGATTAGAGCATAGAGGTTCATTAATCTATTCTCTCCACTTTCATAAATTTTTGGAACTTCCACATTGAAGAATTTCTTAAAGGAGAGATTTTCCGCAAGCATCTGAAAGATAACTTCCAACTGATCTACCTGCAAAAATGCACACATATCCTGCCTCTGCTCTTGTCATTATCCACGCTCTTAAGTAGGATGGACTCTTTCATTTGTGCACTAGAAAAAGAAACAAATGCCATCCAAATCAAAAAGAAAGAAGTAAAATTATCTCTGTTTGCAGAAGACATAATCTCATATGTAGAAAACTGTAAAGATTCTGTAAAACAACTGTTCGAACTAATAAACTAGTTCAGTTAAGTTGTAGGATACAGATTTAACATATAAAAACAGTTGTGTTTATATATAGTAATAATGAACTACTAGAAAAGGAAATAATTCCAATTACAATAGCATCTAAAAGAATAAAATTCTTTAATATAAACTTAACAAAGAAGTGAAAGACTTCCAAACTGAAAACTTCAAAACATTGATGAAAAAATTAAAGACACAAATACAAATAAACGCATCCTATGTTCATAAGTTGGAAAACTTAATATTGTTAAGATGTTCATACTACCCAAAGAGATCTATGGATTCAATAGAATCCCTATCAAAATCCCAATGACATTTTTTACACAAATAAAAAATACAATCCTAAAACTCATATGGAACCACAAAAAGAACCCAAAAAGTCAATGAAATTTTGAGAAACAATAAAGCTGGAGGCATCACATTTCCTGATTTCAATATATATCACAAAGCTATAGTAATGAAAACAATATGCACTGGCATAAAATCAGACATATAGACCAATGGAACAGAATAGACATTCCAGAAATAAATTCATGCATATACAACCAATTGATCTTCAATAAGGATGCTAAGAATACAGAATGGGAAAATGATAATCTCTTCAAGAAAAGATGTTGGGAAAACTAGACATACACATGCAAAATAATGAAATTGGTCATTTCTTTATTATCTACCATACACAAAAATCAACTATAAATGAATTAAAGATTTAAACATAAGACCAAAAACTGTAAAACACCTATGAGAAAACATAAGAGAAAAGCTTTATATTTGTCTTGACAATGATTTCTTGTATATGAGACCAAAAGCAGAAGCAATGATAAAAGCCAAGATAGACAAGTGGGACTATATCAAACTAAAAAGCTTCTACACAACAAGGGAAACAGTCAACAGAGTGAAATGACAAATTATAGAATGAGAGAAAATATTTCCAAATCTGATAAGGGTTTAATATCCAAAATATATAATAAACTCTTACAAATAAACAGCAAACAAAACAAAGCAAAAAGAACCAAATAACCTAATTAAAAAATAGGAAAAGGACTTGAATAGACATTTATCCACAGGAAGACTTACAAATAGCTAATAAATATATGAAATGATGCTCAACATCCTTAGTCATCAGAAAATGCAAATCAAAACCACAGTAAGAAATAACATCACATCTATTAAAATGGCAATTATTAAAAAATAAAAATAAAAACACAACAAATGTTGGCAAGTCTTGTACATTGCTGGTGGGAATGTATATTGGTATGGCCGTTATGGAAAAAGTATGGAAGTTCCTTTAAAAATTAAACATAGGGCTACCATATGATGCAGCAACCCCACTTCTGGGTATATATATCCAAAAGAATTGAAATAAGGATCTCAAAGAGCTAACTGCACTCCCATGTTCACTGAAACATTATTCATAGTAGCCAAAAGGTGGAAACAAGCTAAATTTCTACACACAAATGAATGGATAAAGAAAATGTGGTATATACATACAAAGGAACACTATTCAACCTTGAATATAAAGGACACCTTGCCACTTGGATTAATATGCATGAAGCTGGAGGACATTATTCTAAATGGAATACACTAGTCACAGAAGTATAAATTTTGCATGATTCCACTTAAAATCAGTATCTAAAATATCAAACTCAGTGGGAGGTGGAGTAAGATGGCCAAATAGAAGACTCCAGTAATCATCCTCCCTGTGGGAACACCAAATTGAACAACCATCCACACAAAAAAGCACCTTCATAAGAACCAAAAATCGGGTAAGCAATCACAGTGCTAGATTTAACTCCATATCACTGAAAGAGGCACTGAAGAAGGTAGGAAAAGCAGTCTTCAAATGCCAATGCCACTACTCTCCCATGCCCAGGCAGTGGCAGAGTGGTGCAAAGAGAGAACCTGTGTGCTTGTGGGAGGCAGAGTGCAGGGACTGTGAAACTTCACATTAGAACTCAGTGCTTCCCTGCCACCATGAAAAGCGACATTGGGTAGAACTCAGCTGGTGCCCACAGAGGGAATATTTAGACTAGCTCTAGCCAGAGGGCCATCCCAGTGGTTGGAAACTGGGTTCCAGAAAGCCTTGCCACTGAGCACTAAAGTGCTCTGGGGATATAAATAAACTTGAAAGGCTGGGTCATAAGGACTGCAATTCCTATGCAAGTACTCTTGCTGTGCTGGGCTCAGAGCTAGTGGACTTGGGGGACATGCAACCTAATGAGACACAAGTTGGGGCAGTCAAGGAAGTGCTTGCACCACCCATCCCGCAACCCTAGGCACACAGCTCACAGCTCTGAAAGAAACTCCTTTCTTCTGCTTAAAGAGAGGAGAAGGAAGAGTAAAGAAGACTTTGTCTTGCAACTTGGAGACCAGCTCACCCACAATAGGAGAGAGAACTGAGCCAAGTTGTGAGACCCCCATTACAAGCCCTAGCTCCCAGACAACAAATCTAGATACAACCTGGGCCAAACAGAACCCACAATCTTGAAGGGAAGGACCCAGTCCTGGAAGATTCATCATCTTCTGAATAAAAAGCCCTTGGACCCTGAATGGTACCCAGGCAATACTCAGTGTGGGTTTTGGGTGATAATCAGAGATGTGCTGGCTTAAGGTGAGGAGTGCTGGCTTAATCCAGCATATTCCCAGCAGCTGTGAGTATGGAGAGAGATTTCTTTTGTTTGAGAAAAGAAGAGGAATGTGTAAGGGGACTTTGCCTTGCAGCATGGCTACCAGTTCAGCCACAGTGAAGAAGAGCACCAAGTAAGCTCTTAGGATCCCTGATTCCAGGCCTTGGCTCCTAGATGTCCTACAAGTCTCCCACTATCCTGTAGGGAAAGTCCCAGACCTGGCAGCATTCACCACAACAGACTGAATAGCTCTTGGGCCTTGAGTGAACATTGGTGGTATCTAGCCAGTACTCGCCATGACTCTGGGAAGTTTGTGGCCACAGGAAGAAACTCCTCTAGGTTGTGAAAATAAAAGAGAAGAGTGTAAAGGACTTTGACTTGTGGCTGGGGTCCCAGTTCAGCCACACTAGAATAGAGCACCAGGTACATTTCTAAGATTTCTGACTCCCGGCCTTGGATCCTGGATGATATCTCTGGACCTGCCTGTGGACAGGGGAAACTTGCCATCCTGAAGGAAAAAACACAAACCTGGCTGGCTTAATAACATCCAGATTGTAGAGTCGTAGGGCCTTGAGTGAATATAGGCAGTAGTCAGATAGTGGTTACTGCAGGCCTTAAGTGAGACCCCCCTAACCTATTGGCTTCAGGTCTGATCCAGCACAGTGTCATTGGTGGTGGCCACAGGGTTGCTTGTGTCACCCTTCCCTCAGCTCCAGGTAGCTCAGCACAGAGAGACAGATTCCATTTATTTGGGAGAAAGTAAGGGAAGAGAAAAAGAGTCTCTGCCTGGTAATCCAGAAAATTCTTACAGATATCAACCAAGACCACCAAGTCAGTAGAACCACAGTGTTACTAGTCGTGGGGTGTCTCCTAATGAAGATATGGCTGCAGTGAACACAAACTTAGAACACTGAAGTCCCTTCAAATACCTGGAAAGCCTTCCCAAGAAGAAAGCGTACAAACAGGCCCAGATTGTGAAGATTACAAGAAATATTGCCCAAGAGGAAAGGGTAAAAATAAGCCCAGACTGTGAAGATCACAAGAAATACTTAACTCTTCAGTGTCCACAGATCAATAAACATTCACAAACATCAAGACCACTTAGGAAAACATGACCTTACCAAACAAACTAAATAAGGCACCAGTGACCAATCCCAGAGTGAAAGAGATATGTGACGAGATAATTCAAAAGAGCTGTGTTGAGGAAACTCAAAGAAATTCAAGATAACACAAAGACGAAATTCAGAATCCTATCAGATAAATTTAACAAAGGGATTGAAATAACTAAAAAGAACCAAGCAGAAGAGCTGGAATCCAAAAATGTGATGGACATACAGAAGAATGCATCAGTCTCTTAACTACATAATTGATCAAGCCGAGAAAATAATTGTTGAGTTTTGAAATAGGTTATTTGAAAATATACAGTGAGAAGAGACAAAAACAAAAAGAATAAAAATGAGTAACACGCATACAAGATCTAGAAAATAGGCTCAATAAGGGCAAATCTAAGAGTTACTGGCCTTAAAGAGGAGATAGAGAGACAGAGATCAGGATAGACAGCTTGTTCAAAGGGATAATAACACAGAATGTTCCAAACCTAGATAAAGATGTCAATATTCAAGTACAAGGATGTTATGAAACGACAAGCAAATTTAATCTAAATGAAATTACCTTAGGATATCTAATAATCAAATTTCCAAAGGTCAAGGATAAAGAAAGGCTACTAAATACAGCAAGATAAAATAAATGAACATGCAAAAACACTCCAATATATCTGTCAGAAGACTCTTCAGTGGAAACTTTACAGGCCAGGATAGAGTGGCATGACATATTAAAGTGCTGAAGGTAAAAAAAAAAAAAAAAATTTACCCTGAAATAGCATAGCCAGTGATACTATACTTTGAACATGAAAGAAAAATAAAGACTTTCCAGACCAACAAGACCTGAGGGATTTCATCAATGCCAGGTCTGTCCTACAAGAAATGCTAAAAGGAGCTAATTAGTCTGAAAGAAAAGAGTGTTAATGAGTAGCAAGAAATCACCTGAAGGTACAAATTCACTGGCAATGGTAAATACACAGAAAAGCACAGAATATTACGGCACTGTAATTATGAATGTGTAAACTATTCATAAATAGAAAGACTAGAAGATAAATTGTTCAAAAATAATAATTTTTCAACACATAGTACATTAGGACACAAACAAATGACAAGAAGTTAAAATGGGGACACAAAGTTAAAGTGTAGAGTTTTCATTAGTTTTCTTTTTGCTGTTTATTAATTTGTTTATGCAATTAGTATTAGGTTGTCTTCAGTTTAAAGTAATGGGTTATAAGATATTCTTTGCAAGTCTCATGTTAACCTCAAATAAAGAAAACATACTACAGATTTACAAAAAATAAAAAGCAAGAAACTAAAACATGCTACCAGAGGAAATCACTCTAGTAAAACGAATACAGGAAGGGAAGAAGGACGAGAATACCAAAAAAAAAAACTGGAAAACAAAAACAAAATGGCAGGAGTAAATCCTTGCTTATCAATAATGACACTGAATGTAAATGGACTTAACTCTCCAATCAAAAGACATACAATGGCTGAATTGATTTAAAAAAAAAAAACAAGACTCAATAATCTGCTGCTTATAAGAATCACACTTCACCCATAAAGACACACATAGACTGAAAATAAAGGACTGGAAAAATACGTTCCATGCAAATAAAAACTGAAAAAGAGCAAGACTAAGTATATTTATTTGACACAAAATAGATTTTAAGACAAAAACTATAAAAAGAAACAAAGAAGGTTTCCTAATGATAAAACTGTCAATGTTAAAAGTGTCAATTCAAAAAAAGGTTATAACAATTATATGTGCACCCAACACTAGAGCACACAGATACATAGGCAAATATTATTGCTGCTAAAAGAGAGACATACTCCAATAAAATAATAGATGGAGACCTCCCATTTTAGCATGACACAGATCATCCATACAGAAAATCAACAAAGAAACATTATACTTAATCTGCACTGTAGACCAAATGAACCTGATATTTACAGAACACTTCATCCAAAAGCTACAGAATACACATTCTTCTTCTTAGCACATGAATTATTCTCCAAAATAGGACAACATAAGTCTTAAGAAATTCAAGAAAATTAAAATTACGTCAAATATCTTTTCTGATCACAATAGAATAAAACTAGAAATTAATTGCAAGAGGAATTTTGGAAACTATTCAAACATGCAGAAGTGAAACAGCATGCTTCTGAATGCCCAGTGGCACAATGAAGAAATGAATTATTGAAACAAATGATAATGGACACACAACATACCAAAATATGTGGGATTTAGCCAAAGCAGTACTAAAAGGAAATTGTATAGCTTTAAGCACCTACGTCAAAAAAGTAGAAAACCTTTAATTAAACAACCTAATGATGCATCTTAAAGGACTACTAAAGCAAAAACAAAACAAACCAGAAAATAGTAGAAAAAATTATAATAAAGATCAGAACAGAAATAAATGAAATTTAAACAAAAATATAATGAAAAGATCAATGAAATAAAAAGTTGGTCTTTAAAACAGATTTTAAAAATCAAGTAACTTTTAGCCAGACTAATGAAGATATAAAGAGAGAAGACACAACTAAATAAAATTAGAGATGAAAAAAGAGACATTAACCCTAATTCCACAGAAAGTAAAAAGATTATTAGAGACTATTATGGGCAACTATATACCAATACATTGGAAAACCTAGAAGAAACTGATAAATTCCTACATATGTACAACCTACCAAGATAGAGCCATGAAGAAATTCAAAAGCTGAACAGAACAAGTAAGAAGACTGAGGCTGTAATAAAGTCTCCAGTAACAAAATCCTGGGACCCGATGGCTTCACTGCTGAATTTTACCAAACATTTAAGGAACGAATACCAATCCTATTCAAACTATTCTGAAAAATAGAGGAAGAGGAAAGAATACTTCTGAACTCATTCTATGAGACCAGTATTACCATGATGCAAAACCCAAAGACATACCAAAAAAGTAAAGCTACCGTTAATATTCCTAATAAAAATTGATGCAAAAATCCTCAACAAAATACTAGTAAACTGAATTCAACAACACATTAAAAATATTATTCTTCATGACCCAAGTGAGGTTATCCCATGAATACAATTATGGTTCAACATATAAAAATCAATCCTTGTGATACATCATAATAACAGAATGTAAGGCAAAAAACATATGATCATTTCAACTGATGCTGAAAAGGCATTTGATAAAGGTCAACAATCCCTCATGATAAAAACCCTCAAAAAACTGGTAATAGAAGAAATGTACCACAGCACAGTAAAAGTCATATATGACAGACCCACAGCTAGTATCATAATGAATGGAGAAATACTGAAAGCTGGTCCTTTAAGATATGGAACTTGACAAGAATGCCCACTTTCATGAGTATCATTCAACATAGTACTGGAAGTCCTACCTAGAGCAATCAGATAAGAGAAAGAAATAAAGGGCATCTGTATTAAAAAGGAAGAAGTCAAATTATTCTTGTTTGTAGATGCTATAATCTTATATTTGGAAAAAAATCTAAAGACTTCACAAAAAACTATTAGAACTGATAAGCAAATTCAGTAAAGTTACAGGATACAAAATCACATACGAAAATCAGTAGCATTTCTATATGCCACAGTGAATAACCTGAAAAAGAAATTTTTAAAAATCCCATTTAAAATAGCCACGCATAAAATTAAATACCTAGGAATTGATGAAATAAATTAAAGGGCTATATAATTAAAACTATAAAACACTGAGGAAATAGATTGAATAGCATAAAAAGAAGATAATCCATGTTTGTTAGCATTGCTAGAATCAGCAATCCTAAAATTTATACAGAACTAAAAAAAAAAAAAAACGCAGAATAGCTAAAGCTATCCTAAGCAAAAAGAACAAAACTGTAAGAATTACATTACCTGACTTCAAGTTATACTACAGAGCTATAGTAAACAAAGCAGCATGCTCTCGGCATTAAAACAAACACATAAATTAATGGAACAGGATAGAGAACCAATTCGGAATCAATATCCAGAAACAAATACACACATCTACACTGAATTTATTTTCAAAAAAGGTGCCAAGAACATACACTGGGGTAAAGACAGTCTCTTCAATAAATGGTGCTAGGGAAACTGGATATGCATATGCAGAGAATGAAACTAGATCCCTATTCCTCATTATATGCAAAAAGAAAATCTGAATGGATTAAGTACTTAAATATAAGACTTTAAGCTAATAAACTACTAATAGAAAACATTGGGGAAAACTCTCCAGTACATTCATCTGGGCAAAAATTTCTTAATACCCCAGAAACACAGGACGAAAGCAAAAATGGACAAATAGGATCAAAACAAGTTAAAGAGCTTATGCACAGCAAAGGAAATAATCAACAAAGTGTAAAGACAAAATGGGAGAATTTATTTGCAAACTACCCATCTGACAAGGGATTAATAACCAGAATATATGCGGAGCTCAAACAATAGGAAAAAAATCTAGTAATTCAATTTAAAATGGGCCAAATATCTGAGTAGATATTTCTCAATAGAAGGCAAACACATTTCAAACAGGTGTATATAAACATGCTCAACATCACTAATCCTCAGAGAAATGCAAATCAAAACTACAGTGAGATATTATGTCACCTCAGATAAAATGGATTTTATCCAAAAGACAGGCAATAACAAATGCTGGCGAGTATGTGGAGAAAACAGAACTCCTGTACACAGTTGGTGGGAATGTAAATTGGTACAACCACTATAAAGAATAGTTTGGAGGTTCCTCAAAAAACTAAAAGTAGAGCTACCATATAATCTAGCAATCCCACTGCTACATATATACCCCAAAGAAAGGAATTCAGTATATTGGAGAGGTATTTGCATTGCCATGTTTGCTGCAGTACTCCTCACAATAGCCAAGACCTGGAAGCAACCTTAGTGTCCATCAGCAAATGAATGGCTAAAGAAAATGTGGTACATATATACAATGGAGTACTATTCAGCAATAGAAAAGAATCGCTTTCTGTCATTTGCAACAACATGGATGGAACTGGAGGTCATTATGTTAAGTGAAATAATCCAGGCACAGAAACACAAACTTTGCATGCTCTCAATTATTTTAGGAGATAAATATTAAAACAACTGAACTCATTGAAATAGAGACCAGAATGATGGTTACTAGAGGCTGGGACAGGTAATGGGAGGTTGGGGGATGTGTGGGTACTGAATGGGTACAAAAATATAGTTCAATAGAATGAAAAAGATGTAGTGTCTGGTAGCACAGCAGTGTGACTACAGTCAACAATAATTTATTGCACATTTAGAAATAACAAAAAGAATATAACTGGATTATCACACAAAGATATGATAAATGCTTGAGGTGATAGAAACTCCATTTTCCCTGAGATGTGTTTATTACACATTTTATCCCTGTATTAAAATATCTCCTGTACCCCACACATATATACACCTACTATGTACCCATAAATATTAAATACCAAAAAAACAATAAAATTGTCAAACTCATAGAATGAAAGAGTAAAGTGGTGATTCCCAGGGGCTGGGGGACTGGGGAATGTGCAGTTGTTTTTCAGTGTATATAAAGTTTCAGTACTCAAGATGGTTAATTTCTATAAATATGCTGTACAATATTGTGCCTTTAGTTAACAATACTGCATTGTACAACTAAATATTTGTTGAAGGGGTTGATTTCATGTTAAGTGTTCTTACCAGAATTAGTAAAATAAAATAAGCTGAATGAACCCTAAACGGGATAAAAACAGAAAAGTCCAACGCCAGACATATTATTCTCAAACTCTTTACAACTAAATGCAGAGAACAATTTGAAACTGGAATTTTTAAAATGCCATTTACAATAGCTCCTAAAACTGAAAATGTTTGGTACAAGTCTAACAAAGGATGTATAGAATATATATACTGAAAATGACAAAGCACTGATGAAATGAATCCAAGAAGACCTAAATAAATGGACATACTGTGTTCATGAGTAGAAGAATCATCATAGTAATGATGTCAATTCTCCCTCAAAGAGATGTGTAGATTAACACAATATCAACCAAAATCCCAGCAGAGATTTGTATAGATATAAAGCTAATACTCGAATTTACATGGAAAGACACAAGAACTGGAATAACTCATTACATTTTGACAAAGAAAAAAGAAGTTAGAGGAATCACACTACCTAATTTTAAGTTATTATAAAGCTAAAATAATCAAGTCAGAGCAGTGTTCATAAAGGGATAGATACACAAATCAATGGAACCTAAAAAAATTGGACAGATATGTATCTACATAAATATGATCATTTGATATTTTTACAAAGATACACAGGCAATTCAGTAGAAAAAGGGTTGTCTTTTGAACAAATATTGCTGGAACCTTTGAAAATGAACCTCAACCTAAATTTTACACCTTATACAAAGACCAATTCAAAGTAAATAAAAGATGTAAATGTAAATGTAAAACTAAAACGTCAAACTTCTAGGAAGAAAAAAATAACCTTAAAATTGGCACCAAAACACAACGCATGAAAGGAAAAAAATGACAATTTATACTTCATCAGATTTGAAAACTTTTTTTCTGCCCAAGACACTGTAAAGTGAATGAAAAGAAATACCAGTATATTGGAGAGATATTTGCATTCCGTAATGAGGTACAGAAAATATTTTCAAGTCAAGTACCTGATAAAGGATTAGTATCCAGAGAATGTATTTTTTTAAACTCTGAAAACTCAATAGTAAGAAAACAACTACATTAAAGATGAGCAAAGAACTTAAACAGATGCTTCATCAAAGAAGTTATGGCAAATAAGTGCACAAACTGGTGTTAATTATTAGCTATTAGACAAATTATTAGCTGCCAGACAATGAGATATCACTATACAACTATCTGAACAGCTGAAATAAGGAATAATGACAATACTAAATGCTGTCAATGATAAAATTATTACTGGGTTCAGGTGATGACAGCCACTGATGTTTCACCCACTGATGATCCTTGCCTAGATCTGTTACTTTATTGGAGGTTGTAAAATAGTGATTTTCTATATTTATTTCTGGATTTTTTTCTACATTTACTAACGTATTTCTTGCAAAAAGAACTTTCTCTTATCAAACTAGGGCTTTCTG
Organism: Cacajao melanocephalus; assembly: GCA_963573385.1. Lineage (NCBI taxonomy): Eukaryota > Metazoa > Chordata > Mammalia > Primates > Pitheciidae > Cacajao > Cacajao melanocephalus. The sequence goes on along the minus strand of CAUYLG010030235.1, from coordinate 86,245 downwards.
GTTGTCCTGAAAGTTTGTACAGAAAAAGTGAGTAAATACTGAGTTTTTTTTTTCTTTTGACTGCTAATTGTCAGAATAAGGAGTCGATGTTCTATTTACCTTAAATGATAGGCAATGAGGTTTTATTCTTTGGGAGTAGGGGGATCCCTCTCTATTGGTGTCATTAATCAATTCATGAGTTTTTACAGAGTCAATGTGTTTTCATCATTCAAAGTTACAATTATTGTTTGATGCTCCTGTGTACTTTTGACATTAGTCTTTGATAGTACCCTTGCTCTGTGACACAATATGACACAATCTTATCTTATTCGTTTTTTTTCTCAAACTTGGAATTAGCTATTCCTCCCAACGAGTCTTGGTACCTTTTATGTGGGATAGCATTTACAGACTTTTTGTGTGTCATTTTGTATTTATTAGACTATTTTAAAGGAAAAATTGTACTCTCAATGTTCATTTAAATTATTGTAGTTTTATTGTAATGTTACTTAAATATGAACAATAGTAGAGCAATATATAAATGAATGCTTTTATAGGGTACACATGGACATAAACATGGGAACAGACACTGAGGGCTACTGGAGATGAAAGAGAAGTGGGGGAAGGGCTGAAAAACTACCTATTGAGTATTATGTTCACTACCTGAGTGATGGAATCATTCATACCCCAAATTCAGCATCATGCAATATACCCATGTAACAAGCCTCCACATATATCCCCTGAATCTAAAATAAAAGTTGAAATTGTAAAATAAAATAGAAAAAAAATGAATGCTTTGGGCTTATGATGCTTATATAATTATAAAACCATGTGATAAATAACAAAACCAATAATTTAACAGCATTAATTTCATGTTATGCAGTTTAATTTTGCTAAAATTAAATTGCAGCTCACAACATGAATATGACTCTGCATTGGCATACTGAATGTGGTTTGCCTTATTGTACGCTATGGGCTGACTCACTTCCCCCACCACTCTATTCCAACTCCCAAGAAATTGTATTACATATAGCGAATCAGATAGAACCACAGAATTTAAAAACAAAGTATGACGCCTTCACTTCAAATCAGATCAAAACAATTAAAAGATTACTATCTGGTGTCAATGTACTGTAAATACAAATACAAATGTGAGTGTTGATAATGTATGACAGTATTTAGTTATAAGGAGGTTTTCTAGATAACCCAAAATATGCTCATGTTAATTTACTGTAGATTGTCTCCTTGGGAGTTGCCCAGGTTACAGTGAAAGCAGGATATGAGTTTTCCTAGATGAGGCTGAGATTGAAGATAATATAGTTGACGACAAACTGTGAATCCAGAGGCAGAAGGGACAGCAATATTTGATTTTTAAATGTACCATACTGAAACACCATTAGTTGGCCAAGATAACCAAGGCTAGTAGAGGGAGTGAAGTTAGGCAGCTACACAACAAAGAAGTTACAAATTATAGAGTTAATAGCATCTAATTAACATTATTGGTCTTGTGGTTAATATGAAACTTCAAAAATGCTAACACATGCATATAAAAAATACTATTTTTAAAAATAGCATAAACAGCCAGCTCTAACATTTTTTCTTCCATATTGTAGTTTTTTCCTTTAAATAAGTATTGGCCAAATATCCAAAGGACACATGTTGGATGGTCTCCCCATTGTTGTTGCCCAGCTGGGATTTCCACAACTCTCTTTCTGTACTTGTCCGGGTGTTATCCTTGACTTCTAGTGGGAACTGATAGCAATGTTTAAGCAAGGGAGTAAATAATCAGTTTTGTTTGTTTTGTTATGCAAATGAATTCAATGATGATGTAGACTCTACACTGTAAAAGGTATCAAATGGAGGAGAGAAATGAGTCAGAAGACTATTCCAACTGTCCCATTGGTGAGGGCCTCAACTGAAGTGAAAAAGGAATGGGGAGGATCGATTTGATACATTTTCCTGATTTTGTGAATTTTGATTTGGGAATTTGGTGAGTAAATGGACACAGAGGAACTAGTCAGCAAGGTGTTGCCATAATCCAGTTAAGAAGGCATGTGAACCTGAACAAGGTAATGATATTAGGTAAAAGGGAGATTAATTCCATGGATATTAAGGAGGAAGAATTCTCAAGACATTTTCATTGACCAGATGTTTGGAGAAAGAGGGAAGAGCAAAGATGGCCTTCAGGCTTGTAAAAGTATCTAGCACAGTGTACCATTCACAAAGGTGATTGATGTAAAAACCCCATATCTTTCTCAGCTTTCTTCTTTGAGTGTCCTGTTGGAATTGTCACTGGGACAAGACTATAAGTAGTATTTGCTAGGCTATGCAATATAGAAAAATGTCATGTATGAGAATACACTCAGAAAAACGTCTTTCTTCTTCTAGAATGGAAAATAAAAGCTTAAGTAAATGAAACCTACAGAGGTGGGCAAACTATGGCCCACAAGCAAAATCTGGACTGCTGCCTGTTATTCCATGGCCTGTGATTAAGAGTGGTTTTTACGTTTTTAATAGTTGAAAAAAATCAAAGAAGAATAACTTTTCACTATGCATTAAGATGAAATAAAATTCAAATGTCAGTGTTCATAAAGTTCTACTGGAACACAGCCATGCTCATTTATCTCTCCCTGGAACTCAAAAGTAAGGAAAACACATATTTTACCATCATTACACCTGCACATACACAGACACGCCCCACACGCATGCACACGTGCATGCTCCTTCTCTCTGCCTACTGTGTATGGGCTCTGCAGAAATTCCATTTCTTGCAGAGAAACTTTGAACCTCACACTGGAAGGTAATTTACCAATCTCTTATCTATCACACTTCACATTTTAGTAATAGCTGAATTTCACCCTTTTCAAGCTTGGAAATTATCTATTCTGCTGAACATGTCTATGGCCACTTTGGGGCCACAATGGCAGAGTAGAGTAGTTGTGACAGAGACGCTAGATCCTCAAAAAAATATTTTGCTTACTACTATTTATTTACAAAAATATTTACTATCTGGCCCTTTGTAGGGAAAGTTTGCCAACTCCTGGTCTACTATGAGGCAGGTACTGTGCTAGGACTTTCACATCTTCTATAATTTTCTCAAAACCTATAGTGGTATACCAGGTTATAGAGACCTGAAGAATGTATCTAGAATCTAGAATCATAACATGTTTTATTTGTAAATATTCAAATGATTTGCAAAGATGAACAGTTACTTTCTTTAGGATCGTATCCTTTCCCTGCTTAAACACTGCTATTGATTCCAAACGCTTATAGGGTTAAAGCTAAAATCACAGAACATAAGACCCTTTGCTTACGCGATCTAGTCCCCACCTATTTTTCATCACATCTCATCACTCTTTTCCTCACCCCTTACCCAGTGAATTTCTCACTGTCCTCCCACTTTTTGCAGACAGAAGCTGAAAGTGACACATTCATGAGATATTTAGCGTTCACTTCATTGAGGTCCCTTGTTCACCTTTTCCTTTCTATGCCTTTCTTCACTCTCCTTTACTTTCTCCATCGAATTGTCTACCATTACAAAACAGAAAAGAAGTGAAGGAAGGAAGGGAAACTGCAACACACACACGGGTTTTACTGGGGAGAAGCATACCTCTTATCACTCTGGCCAGCCTAATTTGTCAAATCCTGGAGGATAGGGCCAATAAAAAAATTTTTTTAACGTCGTCCAATATCTATTAGAGGTTCGGTCAATGATTCTCCCCCTCCCTTTCTTCGTTTCCCTTGGGAAACCTGGAAAACAGAAAATATTCCCACAGAAACTCCTCAGGGGCGCGCCAAGATCTGGGCTTGCGCATTTGGACTTGGCCGGCGCTCAGCCCCCGCCGCAAGCCCGCGGGGTCTTGCAATAACCTAGCGGGGGCGCCTCGACCTCCCGCGGGCGCCTCGACCTCCCGCGCGCGCGTGCGCGAGACCCCCCTTTGGCCCCCTACCCCGCAGCAAGGGTAGCGTGACGTAATGCAACCTCAGCATGTCAGCAGCAATATAAAGGAGAACGAGGAGGCGCGCCTCCAGACGCAGAGTAGATTGTGATTGGCTCGGGCTGCGGAACCTCGGAAACCCGAATGTGAGGACCTTAAGGGATCCACAGCTGCCGCCCCCCACAGCCATCCGGAGCGCGGTCACAGTCCGACTGGCGGCACATCGGCGGCGGCAGCGGCGGCGGCGGCGGCGGCGGCAGCGGCGGCGGCGGCGGCGGCAGCGGCAGCGGCGGCAGCTACAGCTGCAGTAGCAGGTAAGGAGACTCCTGAGGAGAAACTAGAGGGACGTGGATCCACCGCGTTCAGTGTCTCTTGTCTGAGGGGAGGAGAGGCTCACACCCAGCATGTAGCGTAGGGCGAAGGGAACAATGGAAGTGGCGTCCAGTGCCTGAGCTTCCTACCGCCTCGGGCGGAGTTTTCCTATTCAGCCGCAGCCGGGAGCTGGAGGAATTGAGGGAAGTAAGGGTTTTCCCCCTTAGCCAGCCTCCTCTTTCCCTAGGCCAGAGCCCCAGGGAGCTAGAGCCGTCGTTGAGACCGTCGGTGGTTTAGGGTGACGGGAAAATGGCGGAAAACAAAACGGTGAAGTGAAGAATGCAGCGTTCCCCTGGCATTTTCTCTCAGCTATCCCCCACCCCATATTCATTTCACTGGCGCTCCCGTTGCCTCGCCCCTGCCCCCTGACCGCGCTAATGGTAACCTTTGGAATGTGCGAGGGATGGCGGCGTATGCGAGGAAGTGGCACCAATCGGCATTTTAGGGGATTCAGAGCCGTCAGAGACTGGGAGTTGGGGGGGGGCGTGTGCGACAACTGTCGCCTCCACTAAAACACCACCATTTTGGTTCCCAACCGTCTCCCACGTAGCGGGGCAGACGAAGCTGGAGGAGGCTGAGGGGCTGGGCAGCACGGCGTGGGTAGCAGCGGTGGCGACCGCTGCACCAAGTGAGAGGAGGGAGGAGGGGAAAGGGTATTCCTATCTCATCGGTGTCTTCCTTTCTGCTGCGAGGGTTCTCTTGTTAGGTTTAAGATCTAGTCAGATGGGTAATACCTCAGAGGGCACGTGTATGCATTCTGCTCGAAATGATTGAAACTTGGCGTGGTCGTGGGAAAAGGAGACTTCTGCGGGAAGAGGGCTGCGTCCAAAGCTGCAATACTGCTGCTTGCCAGGACTCCTTTGTCTCCCATTTCTGCAAATACTACTTTCGCATTCTCTTGTTCTGCCGCCTTACCATTTCTCATCTATCCCTCACCCTATTGACATCACCGAGACGCCTAGGTCCTGAATGAGCTATGTCAGAAGAGACAGATGAGAGTAAAATTTTCTTTTTGTGATTTCTGCGCCCCATGCATTGATGGAAAGATGTTTGTTTGAAACGTACTTGGTGGGTTATCTCCATTCAGTACAGATGTGAGATACACTCTAGAGAAGACCAAGAAGCCTAGCTATCTCTATTGGTTATTAAATACTTAAGACTGCTGTTTTCATACTTCATTTATTATTGATTTTTATCGAAACTTCCTGTGTGTGGTAAGATACTCCAGTTTATTTGGTGTCCACAGAGTGTAATACTTTTATAATAGTTGCACTATGTGTTGTAATTTTTACACTTCATTGAGTGCTAGTGCAGACTTTTCAGTATGGATTTGGCAAGGATAATGCTTGTCCTTGGTTCTGTTTCACTTTCTAAAATAAGGTGTTGCTTGTGATTTTTAATATGTGTTTTAGAGAAGGTTTTGGTTTAATCTAGTGGTAGCATTCTAAGTATAATAACGTTGCTAAAATAGTCAGTAGTTGTTTTTGTTGGAATCCCTTTGGTTGATTTTTAGATTACTACAGATTTAAGCATATGAGCCCTTCCCGGCGTCACTATGCAAGTTCAGGTGTAAAGAAAAATATTAAGTTGTTTAAGAGATTTAGTGAAAAATATCTGATTTTGAATGTATTTTTGTAATAGGTAAAGAGAGCGTTTTCCCAGAGCGTTTTATTTTACAGAAGGAAAAATAAAAAGAAATTACTGCAGATTTTACTTTACAATTTGTAAGAAAATCTACAATTTCTTCGAGACACTCATATAAAGGTGATTTAAAAATTACTTATTTTATTTTACTTAACAGTTAAATAAAATTAAGTTTTTAAAAATATTTTAAGACACTTGTAGTTGTTCTGTTAGTTATGTGGTAAAGAAAGTAATTAATTAGAATCCAAACAGTACACTGTCTTAAGTGTGAAGAACAAGTTCCTTTCAGATTTATTTTGTGAACACTCAGGACCTCGTTTTGCATAACAGCAAAGCAGAAAACTGTGGCATTTGAAAAAAGATAAAACACAACTAAGAATTTCTAAAAATGTGAAGTTTTGCTCACACATAAAGTGATTCTGTCTGAATCGTTTGATATACAGAAATGTCACCTACTTCTGTAGCATATATATATATATATATATATATATATATATATATATATATACACCTGAAATGTTAATAGGAATTACTCTGTGAGACTCTCATGCCTCCTGAATACCAACTTAGCCATCCCCCTTTATTTAAGAATATATGAAGTTGTTTTACATGGCACCATTCTAAAACTTTCATTAAGGATGCAACTGTATCTGTTGTGCAATATGGTACAATTTATTAAGCACTCCTACGTGAAAAGGAGATGAATGCCTTATAAAATTGACAGGTTTTTGTTGATTTACGTAGAGTCTTATGTTTGAAGAGAAAATGCACGTATGTATTTCTAAGAAATATATTGAGTGACAGCATCTAACTATCTTCCAAACTATCAAATCATCTTAAATATAGGATAAGTCATTTGAAATGAAATAGATTGAGCCCTTGTTTTCAAAACCACCGTGAAGCTAGTATAATTTTATTAATCACTAATAGAAAGTCAGTTGTACAATTACAAGAAAGTGATATGCTGACATAAATAATTTGCCAAATGTTTATATGTGATCAATCTTATTTTTACCATATTTAGGAAGCAGTCATGTTTCATGAGTCCTCAAAACTGAGACAAGAGAATGTAGTAGAGTGAGGCCAGAAGTCCTTACTGGTTCAAAGAACTCCAGGGAAACTGGGATAGAACATTTTACATTATAAGTAGAACTCTGAGAGCCAGAGGTGAATACAAGTTTATCTGCAGAGCTACGCTGCAGGGCTGATCTGGGTCTGGAAGAAATGGATGAGAGCCAGTGGATGAAATTCACTAATACTAGACTTCTGAGTCCTCTAGTAATGTATAAATATCCTAACTATTGTTTGTCGTCATCTTGTTCTTCTTTTATAACCTATGTTTTAACTGGAACTTTAACACTGCAGTTCTGTTGTTTTGCTTTCTTCTATCACTTACCTATGGCTCATCAGCTTGACTGTGCTTTCGTCTCCATTATTTTTGGTTTACTTCCACTTGGCACTTCTTTTATTTATGGTTGTCACATAACGTATCTAAACATGGTTTTTCTTTTGTAATGAGATTTCCACACTTAGTCGAAAGGCATATTGTCAATTGCATCTTGTTCTCAAAACAACTAACTTTGGGCTAAATGAATTTAAGCTATTTTAAAAGCCATTTCTTTTGCAGATATTGGTGAATGAACTTTGCTAAGTATGGATTCAGGCGGTGGAAGTCTTGGATTGCGCACACCAGACTCTAGAATGGCCCATACCATGATTATGCAAGATTTTGGTAAAGCATTTTCTTTGTTGTACTTTTTTCTTTTTTAAAAGTAAGGGCATAATAAAAATTAAAAATAAGTTGAGATGGGGAGATTTACAATGAAAACTTGTTCTTTTACGAGGAAAATACATGTATAGAGCTTATTCTCATAAAACTGTGTGTCAGTGGTCTACTTAAAATCATTCTTACAATTTATGGGAAGGTTATGTTAGGAAAACTTGAAATATAGTGGCAATATGTTACTGGAAATGAAAAACTCAGTTTACATAAATAACTACATAATTATTTATATCACGTTCTGTTCTGATAGCATATATCAGCTTTCAAGTGTAGGATATGTTAAATTGGCTTTCTAAAATAGATTATAAGTTGCATTGTTAATAAAATTGGAAAAGGAAGTGCTTACATCAACTAAAGGAATTAGATGCTTATATAGTGATACGCAAAATCATGCATTACGTGATTAATTATATTGTGATGCTATTTCCTCAGAAAGTTGTTACCATTAGAATACATCTTTCCTTTTTTTAAAAAAAGAAAAAAGAAAAAGAAAAGACTCCTTACTCTTGTGGCTGGGTTTGTAAGTAGCCTCTTACTAATAGTCATTTTGATGAAGATGCCAAGACTCCATTGACATTCAACAAACAAGCTGAATTTGGGCTGGGACACTCTGAATTACTGAGGAGATGGAGCTATTTGAAGTATAAAAGGCAGGAATGAGATCAAAAGAGTTGAAGATAAGATTGGAGTGAAAGCAGAAAAGACAAATGGTGAATTGGGATAAAAGAACAGGAAACGAGGCAATATGGAATTGCTGAAGCTGAAATTAGTGATGGGAGACTAGAATTGTGATACTTTGCTAAGTTAAGAAAATACTACTACTGTTCTTTGGTAATATGGTTGAATATATTATCTGCTCCCCTGTAGTAAATCCTACAGTGATGGAAGTCAGTAAAGCCGTATTCTTGTCATGGCAGTGCTGTTAACTAACTGTGTAAACTTGGATAAATTACTGAATTCCCTTTTATAATGATTGCACTAGATAACATTTAAGGTCCTCTCCAGTTATATAATTCTTTGAAATTTCTTTCTGATGAATGAAGTTGAGTAGTCCGAGATTTAATGTGAGTTAATTGATGAAATATAAAGAAATAGTGGATTTATTCTTCTGAAAGCTAAGTGAGTTTTGTTGACTACGGATGATTTAGAAATGACTGTGGGTGAAAACAAATGCATCAATAAATTCTAGAGGAAGGACAATAGGGCCAAAAAGTAAGAGATTAAAGATGTTCTCATGAATTCTTTAGTAGAGTTGATAGCTTTTAGAATACTGGAACACTGGAATTTCAGTATGGTAAATAAATTTCGGTTGAAATGTCAACTTTATTTTTTTACCTTTTAAAATGTTTTTTAAATGGAAGTAATATAATACTTTCTCCATTTAATACAAGATATTTCCTATCCTGTAGCTTTTGATGAAGTGCCAAAGCTCACTTCATTCCTGAAGAGGTTGCCTATTAGCTAGTAAAGTGTGATTCCTTTCAAAAAATGAAAAAAAATCTGATTGGTGCTGGTGAATATTTACATAGTGTTCCTCTTACCCTTCCTTTCCATTGTTTATCCTCGATGTCTTTAGGATTAATTACTCCTTTATTACATCTACTACTTTTTTTTCTTTTAGTTGTTAGGGAAATAGAATATGCATATTGAAATATTTAATATATATGTTTTTTCTTCTTTGCTTTTTATTCATATATAATTCACATACCATTCCATTCACCCATTTTTATGAAGTATACAATCCCATGGTTTTTATATATTCACATATTATATATTGTGAATATATCTTATATATTCACAAAATTATATAACCATCAGTAGTATATAATTTTAGAACATTTTCTTATCCTAAAAAAGACACCTCATACCCATTAGCAGTTATTCCTCATTCTGTCTCTCCCCACCAGCCCTAGGCAGCCACTAATCTTTCTGTCTATGGATTTAATTATTCTGAACATTTTATATAAGTGGAATCATAGAATATATGGTCTTTGTGTCTGGCTTCTTTCACTTAGCATAGTAAGTGTCGTCCATGTTATAACATGTATCAGTATACACTTCATTCATTTTCATTGCCAGTGATACTCAATTGTATGGGTACACCACATTTGGTTTATTCGTTTATCATTTAATAGACATTTGGGTTGTCAAATTATTTTTTATGCACTACAAATATTTTGTGTTTGACAAAATAAGCTTTGTGTCTTAGATTGGAGTATGAGTGCCTTTGGAGGCCTGTGGCATTGTGCCAAGGCATATCTGCAACCACAGAATAAATAGCATATCCTCTTGGAGTTTTTCTTTTTTTCATTTGAATTGAGGAAAATATGTATACACGTGTATGCCTATATACAATTAAGCTGCATAAATATATAGAAAGTAAGATTTTCGTTCACTATCCCCTCCCTTTTTAGAAATAATAAAATTGAAAAGTTTGCAAAACTACTTTTAATTTTTAATTGGTATTTTCATATTATCATTTAAAGACCTCTCTAAAATCAATTTAATAGAGCAAATAAACTGATATATATCAGAAAAAAAGTTTAAAGGCACATTTTGTTGTTGTTGTTGTTGTTATATAGCTGTTTATGATTCAACTGCCTGCTAGTATTTTGAATGAGTGGTTTTTTTCAAATGATGCATTCTTTTTTAATTTCATTTTTATGCTTTCTTAAATCAAGGTATATAAATCAATGGCAACTGAATTACTTTTGCATTTTGGTAAGACTATTTTTCTGAATTTGCTATTAGATCAAGAATAACTAATAGAGGTAATGCTCACTCATTTGTGCTGAGGGATAATGTTGACCTAAAATATGTCAAGTTTCCATTTGTCCTTGGTAAATTCTGAATTTTAAAAGGCAGTAACTCTCATTCTATTTTTGATATGCAGTTCCAAGCACAATTTCCTTTATAGACATTTTCATTTTTTGTATGGTATTTTGTGAAATGCAAAAGTTGTCAAACAGACCTAAACGTAAGAATACCTTTACTGGGGGGACTTTTGGAAATGTTAGCCCTGATAACTTAGATTTCTTCTGCAAGCAGCCCCCCATGCTTATTTTACCTCCCTGTTAAAATGTCTAAGTTCTAAAATTTTATTACAAATTAGATACATTCTCCTTAAATTCTGTTAGCATCAAAACTTAGATATTTGCAACTCCATAAATTATTGACATTTGTGAAACTTAGAGTTTAACATACAGAGAGCTAACCAAATAAGAACACTATGTGGCACAAGATCTCCAAATTCTGTAAGGTTCTCGGTTGGGAATATGACATGACTACAATACAGAAAATCTGAAACATTAATTTAATGCAGAATTCATTGGAACAATTTCCTTTGAAGAATATTTGAGACTTACAAATTTACAACTTTGTTCAATAACCTTGCTGGTGTCTCGGTATAATAGCTGGCCTTGAAGTGTGAGATTAAATTTAATACTTGTTTAAGATTTAATGCTGCAAATAGTCTGTGTTGTTTTGATATATAAATAGCCAAATATCCTTAGATAGTGGTCCAAGACAGACCTGACGTAACAAATTTTATGCTGTCGTTCTGGTGAAGTTCCAAGTATTCACATTTAAATGAAATAACTTTAATAAAATGGGAAATACTTGAAATCAGGACATGTTTCTTACTGTTGTCTGATTATTTAATTTCATACTTTTTTAAATGATTTTTTCTTATTGTTTATAATTTTCTAAATTAGTAAGATAAATTATTAATGCAATTTAATGCTGTTTTCTAAATGATTTAAAATTTAAATGAGTGACCACGTGATAGGCCATTTTACTCTTTATCTTAAGCCATTCCTGTAGCTGTACCTCACTTAGTTAATCTTACACATCTCATTAAAAAAGAGTATCTAGGGTAACTAAACTCTAACCTCCTCCCAGGCAAGTAGAAAAAAAGCCAGTCTGGAGTCAAACAATGAGTTCAGTTTCCAGGTAGGACCTTCTGGCAACCTTATATAACATCTGTAAACCATGGTTTCTCCCTATTTAAAATGAGGATAATAGTACTTACCTTATACAGTTGTTCTGAGGATTAAATGAGATGATACAAGTACTAGCAGGTTGCTTGTTGGGTAGTCAGTGCTCGATAAATATAGCTAATGTATAGGACTTTGTTCAGAAATTCAGTGGAATCTAACAGATGAACTGGTAAGAGGAACAAGCAAAATTGAGTAAGAGACATCTTGGATCTTGGGCTAAGTAATCTGCCAGTACTCTGTGAGGGACTTATCAGTTCCTGGTCTAGAATCCTTAAGAGCATTTGGTTCAGGGTAAACAGACATATTTGGATTTATTTATTTATTGTTTTTACTTCTGATCTATTTTTACCTTTAAGTTCCTGCTAGAGGCTATGTGAACTAACACTGTTCCTTCAATCCATCTTCTTAGAATCCACCCAACCAGATTGATCTGAACCCAGGTCAGCTCTAGCATTATTCTACCCTGCTTGCCTTCCCTATGGTCTGCTTTCAGGAACCAGACTAATCTTTGGCTGTGTTCTAAAATAAGTGGAATTTCCCATATTTTATATCTTTGGTTTGTGAAAAGATTTTTATGAATTGGTAATTTTATTGTTTATATATGTAGAATTCCAGTACAGTGAACTTTACAGGATTAATATTTAATTTTTCCTTGCTAAAAACCATATTCCCAATCTGATTAAATGCTAAATTTGAACCCTCACCTCCTCCCCATCTCTGAAATGGCCAGTGGAGTGACAACTAAATTAAAAATACTGGTTTTATACATACTCCCTTCGTGTACCAGACTTCCAGGATGGTGGCTGTGTATTTTTGGGGTAATTTTGTGGTTTAGGTGAGAGTTTGAGAATGGCGAGAAGGATTTAAAAGGGTTAAAAGGAAAGTATCCCAAAAGCTCTGTTGAAAGTTCAGCTTTCTCTTTTCACCTTGTTCTTTGACGTGTTAGGATATTGATGGTGTCCATTGGTCTCCATCCTAACTTGTTAACTAACTTCCATAATGCATTGATTAAAAATAATGAACACTGTATGGCAAATGACACTCTTTCAGGTACTAATTTATAGAAAGTGATCAAAAGGTTTTGTACTGGATGATTTCTTGCAAATAATTTATTATAACCAGGTCCACAAACCCTCTTAATTTGTTTACTGTACCACCTCAGGGAGCAGAGTTCCTCATGAAGGGATTTTATACTCATACAATATTTACAAGGCAGGTAGGAGTTGGTGTTTACCATGCTGCTCAAGGAAAACATTAAAGCTTTATTCCTACAGATTTATTATTATCAAACCAAATCTTAGTCTAAGCTGAGTAGAGAGTTTTTCCCCCTAAATCAGGCATTGAAATATGCCTTCCAATTTTGGATATAGTAATCCTCATAAGTTAAAGAAGTTCAGACACTTTGATGTTTATAATACATATTTTATAATAGTGTATTTTATTAACTCACTTAACATATTAGTATCCTTTTATGTATGCGTACCTATTTTAATTCTTTGAAACAATTATAGACTCACAGGCAATAGAACAAAGGAGTACATAGAGTCTCATGTACCCTTTACTTACCTTCCTGTAATGGTGGCATCTTACATAACTGTAGTACAATACAAAAACCAGGAAATTAACATCTGTGCATTACTGTTAACTAGACTACAGACCTAATTCAGTTTTCACCATTTTTACATACATTTGTGTGTGTGTGTGTGTGTGTGTGTGTGAGTGTATATAGTCTGTGCAGTTTTATCCCACATATAGATTTGTGTATATACCACCATAATGAAGATGCAGAGCTGTTCTATCACTATATATATATGCTATCCCTGTGTGTTCACACCACACACACACACACACACACACACACACACCCTTGGCAACCAATAATCTGTTCTCCATCTCTATAGATTTATTATTTTGAGATTATATAAATTATTCCATTTATACATTATGCAGTATCATAATCTTTGGTGATTGTCTTTTTTTTCCTCATCAGAATTTTCTGGAGGAAGTTCAGGTTGTTGGATGTATCAACAGTGTGCTCATTTTTATTGCTGAGTAGTATTCCATGGTAGGGATGTGCCATAGTTGGTGGAATCAACCACTCACCTGCTGAAGGACACTTGGATGGTTTCTAATTTTTTGCTACTATGAGTAATAGCTACTATGAGCTGTTAGAAATATTTATGTACAGTTTTTGGTACAAACATGTATTTTAATATCTCTGGGGAAATTTTTCCCAGATTGCAATGGTTGGATTGTATAGTGAGTGCATATTTAGTTTTGTGAGAAATTGCCAAACCATTTTCTAGAGTGGCTGCTACTATTTTACGTTTGCACCAGTAACATTTGAGAAATCTAGTTTCTCCACACCCTCACCAGCCTATGGTGTTATCACTGTTTTTTATGTTAACTGTTTTCATTGGAGTGTAGTGATATCTCATAATGGCTTTTATGTTTTACTTGAAAATAAAGTATATTATGTTAAGGTCTTCATTTAGATTTTAGTAACATTATTTTCACCCAACTCTAACCGAATTCCTGGTTGTTGGTGGTTTTAATTGCAGTTAAATTGTCAGTGATTCTTAAAAATGATTTATTTGGCCAAGATTACTTAATATTTAAGAAATATTTACAGCATTTGATTTATTAAATACAGTACTTTAAATTAATAAAATAACTTTACCTTTTTTGGATAATTGTTTGTATTATAGTGGCTGGAATGGCTGGTACTGCACATATCGATGGAGACCATATTGTTGTTTCAGTTCCTGAAGCTGTATTAGTTTCTGATGTTGTCACAGATGATGGGATAACTCTTGATCATGGCCTTGCAGCTGAAGTTGTCCATGGACCTGATATCATCACAGAGACTGATGTAGTAACAGAAGGTGTGATTGTTCCTGAAGCGGTACTTGAAGCTGATGTTGCCATTGAAGAGGATTTAGAGGAAGATGATGGTGATCACATCTTGACTTCTGAACTAATTACAGAAACTGTTAGGGTACCAGAGCAGGTTTTCGTGGCTGACCTTGTTACTGGTCCTAATGGACACTTAGAACATGTGGTCCAAGATTGCGTTTCAGGAGTCGACTCTCCTACAATGGTATCAGAGGAGGTTCTTGTAACTAATTCAGATACAGAAACTGTGATTCAAGCAGCTGGCGGTGTTCCTGGTTCTACAGTTACTATAAAAACCGAAGATGATGATGATGATGATGATGATGTCAAGAGCTCTTCTGAAGACTACTTAATGATATCTTGTAAGTGAAACATAAAGCCCATAATTACTCAGGAGATTGATTTATGTAATCTGGAAAAGTTTTCTGGGATGAGGGATATATTCAATAGAAGTTATGGGGGAATCTTTTTGAAAAATAATTTTTTAAAGTGGTGTTGTTGAGATGCTTTTTTGAATTTACTATGTTTTTAATTTACTCAGTGAAAATTCATACTGGAAATGAGGTAAATTAGTATCTAAATGAAGCTTATTAGTATCTTAAAATAGAAATATAGATTTGGCAACAAAAAGAATGTTAACTGATACAAAATTTTAATGATAAATATATATATTTCAACATGGAACTTTCTTATATAGCAACTGCTATTTTAATATGACAGGCACTGGAATTGGTCAATTCAGTTTTTCTTAGGAACTTAAGCATAATATGTTAAGAAATGTATTGATTTTTAAATTAAATACTTGCAAAGTAAATCATAAACTCAGATAATGTTCTACAGTTCACCCTGTGTTGATATTGTGTTTGCCTAAATATGTGTGCGTATATTCTCTGCAAAGCTATTGAACATGTTTGTTTCCGACTGCTTTGCAAGATCCTTAAAACATTCTGCCTGAAGGGGGAAGGTAGAAATATTTTGTTCTCATTTTAAACGATGGGTGTATGAGAGCAGCAACAAAAATAAAAAATCTATTGATAAGTTATTAATGAAGCTTAAAGAAGTAGGTACATTGGTTACTAAATTTGAAGGGATCATGCTACAAGTGGTCAAGATTAGACAAAGATTTTTTTTTTTTACTTTTCCAGGGAAGATTTTTATTCTGTTCTTTTTAAAATACAAAAATGGTTGACTGGGAAGTGAATCACCAGGTAGACTGTGTGTATGTGTGTATAAACCAGGTAGACTGTGTATATGTGTGTCCGTGAATTTAAAACTGAAAATAAACTAGATTTAATTTGTAAATTTAATTCTGAAGTTTAGCATCTTAACTTTTTTATTCTATAAGCACTTTTGAAGGTGAATTTTTACATTGTTTTTAACAGAATGATTTAAGCCATGAAAACACTGCAAGTATTGTTATCTAGTTTTAAACAGATATAGATTACTAAAGCAACTCCGTATTTGTATCTTAACATAGCATTTTTTAAAAGATCTATAGTTACGGTTATCATGTAAAATGATGTGGCAGAAGTTGGTAGTCTGTCTATACTAAAATAAATTCAGCATGTCTTCAAAAGGATATTCATTAAATTAAACTGTTTGATATTAATAAAGTAGTACAAAATTTAGATGTCCTGTATTGTGAATAGTCATACCTTGTGTTATCTTCTATGATTTAATTCTGCAAAAGTGTTTTAAAAACGTTTCTGGAATATTCTAAGTTAGAAAAATAATTTCGATAACCACCTTATATGTCAAATGCAGGGACTTCTTTTATGAATATAATTTTTATATTTGTTTGTTTGGTTGGTTTCAACTTTTATTTTAGATTTGTATGGATATGAATGATTCCATCTCCTAGGTATTGAGCATAGTACCCAACCGTTTTTCAGCCTTTGCCCCACTCCCTCCCTCCCCTCTCTGGTAGTCCCCAATGTCTGTTGTTGCCATCTTTATGTCCATGAGTACCCCATGTTTAGACCCCACTTATAAGTGAGAACATGCAGTATTTGGTTTTCTGTTCTTGCTTTAATTTGCTTAGAATAATGGCCCATAGCAGCATCCATATTGCCACAAAGGACGTGATTTCTTATTTTATCATGGTTGCATAGTATTCTGTGGTATATACATATATTATATATATATATATATATATATAATATATGTATATACCACATTTCCTTAATCCAGTCCACTGTTGATGGGCACCTAGGTTGATTACCTGTGTTTGCTATTGTAAACAGTGCTGTGATGAACATGCAAGTGCATGTGTCTTCATGGTAGAATGATTTGTTTTCCTTTTGATATATACCCAGAGTGGGATTGCTGAGTTGAATGGTAGTTCTGTTTTAAGTTCTATGAGAAATTTCCAAACTGCTTTCCACAGTGGCTGAACTAATTTATATTCCCACCAACAGTGTTTAAGTGTCCCCTTTTCTCCACAGCCTCACCAACATCTGTTGTTTTTGACATTTTAGTAATGGCCATTCTGGCCATAATAAAAAAAACAGTAGATGTTGGCATGGATGGAGTGAAAAGGGAACACTTTTACACTGTTGCTGGGAATGTAAACTAGTACAATCTCACTATGGCAAACAGTGTGGAGATTCCTTAAGGAAAGTAGATCTACCATTTGATCCAGCAATCCAACTACTAGGTATTTACCCAGAGGAAAAGAAGGCATTATACAAAAAAGATACTTTCACACGCATGTTTATACCAGCACAATTTGCAATTGCAAAAATATGGAACCAGCCCAAATGCCCATCAATCAATGAGCGGATAAAGAAAATATCTCATATATACACCATGGAATTCCCCTCAGTCATAAAAAGGAACGAAATAATGGCATTCGCAGCAACTTAGATGGAATTGGAGACTGTTGTTCTAATTGAAGTAACTCAGGAACAGAAAACCAAATATATGTTCTCTCATATATGGGAGCTAAGCTATGAGGATGCAAGCATAAGAATGATACATATGGACTTTGAGGACTTGGGAGAAAGGGTTGGGGGTGACGAAGGATAAAAGAGTAAACATTGGGTACAGTGTATACTGCCCGGATGATGGGTGCACTAAAATCTCATAAATCAACACTAAAGAACTTATTTATGTAACCAAACACCACTTGTTCTTCAAAAAGCTGTTGAAATAAAAACATTTTAAAAAATAGATTTGTCAGTATGAACAAGCAAAATAATAATAATAATAATAATAATTACTCACTGGTGTGAGGTGATGTCTCATTGTGGTTTTGATTTGCATTTCTCCGATGATTAGTGATGTGGAACATTTTCTCCTATGTTTTTTGATCACTTGTCTGTTTTCTTTTGAGAAATGTCTGTTCATGCCTTTTCCCCATTTTTAATGGGGTGGTTTCCTGCTTGCTGATTTGTTTAAATTTCTTTTAGATTCCGGATATTAGACCTTTGTCAGATGCATAGTTTGTGAATATTTCTCTCCCATTCTGTAGGTTGTCTGTTTACTCTGTTGATAGTTTCTTTTGCTGTGCAGAAGCTCTTTAGTTTAATTAGTTCCCAATTGTCAATTTTTGTTTTTGTTGCAATTGGTTTTAGGGACTTAATCATACATAAATTGTTTCCCAAGGCCAATGTCTAGAATAGTGTTTACTAGGTTTTCTTCTAGGATTCTGATGGGTAGAGGTTTTATCTTTAAATCTTTAATCCATCTTGGCTAAAGTTTGTATATGGTGAAATGTTGGGGTCCAGTTTCATTCTTCTGGATATGGCTTCCCAGGTATCCCAGCACCATTTATTGAATAGGGAGTCCTTTCCCATTGCTTACTTTTATTGATTTTGCCAAAAATTAGATGGTTTTAGTTGTGTGGCTTTGTTTCTAGGTTCTCTTTTCTGTTCCTTTGGTCTGTGTGTTTGTTTTTGTACTAGTAACATGCTGTTTATGTTACTGTAGCCTTGTAGTGTAATTTCAAGTTGGGTAATTGATGCCTCTGGCTTTGTTCTTTTTGCTTAGGGTTATTTTGGCTATTTCTTTCTTGGTTCCATATGAATTTTAGTGTAGACTTTCTCCAATTCTGTAAAAAATGACATTAGTAGTTTGACAGGAATAGCACAGAATCTTAGATTGCTTTGGGCAGTATGTCCATTTTAATTATATTGATTCTTCCAATCCTTGAGCATGGAATATTTTTCCATTTGTTTGTGTCATCTATGATTTCATTTATTAGTGTTTTGTAGTACTCCTTGTAGAGGTTTTTCACTTCCTTGGTTAAATATATTTCTGGGTATTTTTTTGAGGCCATTGTACATGTAATTGCATTCTTGATTTGGCTCTCAGCTTGGATGTTGTTGGTGTGTAGAAATGCTAGTGATTCTTGTACATGGATTTTGTATCCCAAAATGTTGATAAAATTGTTTATCAGTTCTAATAGCCTTTTGGCAGAGTCCTTAGGGTTTTCTAAGTATAGAATCTTATTATCAGCAAAGAGAGATAGTTTGACTTATTTTCCTGTTTGGATGTCTTTTATTTCTTTCTCTTGCCTGATTGCTCTGATTAGGATTTCCAGTACTATGCTGAATAGGAGTGGTGAGAGTAGGCATCCTTGTCTTATTACAATTCTCAAGAAGAATGCTTCCAGCTTTTGCTCATTCAGTTTGATACTGGCTGTGGGTTTGTCATAAATGGCTATTATTTTTATGTTCCTTGGATGCCTAGTTTCTTGAGGGTTTTTATGATGAAGAGCTAATACGTTTGGATTTTATCAGAAGCTTTCTTCATGTCTATTACAATGATCACATGGTTTTTGCTTTTAATTCTGTTTATGTGGTATATCACATTTATTGATTTGCAAATGTTGAACCAACCTTGCATCTTTAGAATGATGCAAGGTTGGTTCAACATTTGCAAATCAGTGATGGTGTTTTAACTTTTTGATGTGCTGTTGAATTTAGTTTACCAGTATTTTCTTGAGGATTTTTGTTTAAGGAACATAATTTTGTATAAAGCAAAGTATCTTGGTAAGATCACGATAAGAGATCTCATTCAAACGTCCCTAATTTCAGGGGTTAAAAAAAAAGATAACAGCTTTATAATTTTAAAAATTATAATGGCTTTTTAAAGATATAATTTACACATCGTTTTATTTGCCCATTTAAAATGTACAAATAAGTAGTTTTTCCAATATTCACAAAGTTGTGCAGCCATCACCACAATCAATTTTAGAACTTTTTCATCACCACAAAAAGAAATTCTATACTCTTTAGCAGTTACCCCCCACCCCCATCCCCTCTGAGGCAACCACACCTCTATAGATTTGCCTATCCTGGACATTTCATATAAATGGAGTTGTACAATACGTGGCATTTTATGTCTGGCTTTTTTTTTTTTTACTTCACATAATGTTTTCAAGGGTAGTTCATATCATAGCATATATCAGTACATTTGACCCTTAAACAATGGAGGGGTTAGGGGTGCTGAACTCTGCCCACCCCCACCGACATACACACAGTTGAAAAGCCATATGTAATGTTCAGCTTACCAAAAACATAGCTACTGTCTACTGTTGACCAGAAGGCTTGCCAATAACAATTGGTATGTCAATTAACATGTTTTGTATATGTATTGTATACTGTATTCTTACAATAAAGTAAGCTGGAGGAAAGAAAATGTTAAAATCATGAGGAAAGGAAAATGTGTTTACTATTCATTAAGTGGAAGTGAGTCATCATAAAGGTCTTCATCCTTATTGTCTACACATTGAGTAGGCTGAGGAGGAGGAGAAAGAAGGGTTGGTCATGCTGTCTCAGAGGTAGCAGAGCAGGAGAAAATTCATGGATAAGTGGACCTGCACAATTCAAACCTCTGTTATTCAAGGGTCGACTGTACTTCATTCGGTATTGCTAATAACATTCTCTTATATGGGTATATCATGTTTTGTTTATTCATCCATCAGTTAATGGACATTTAGGTTGTTTCCATTTTTTGGCTATTATGAATAATGCTCTATGAACATTTGTGTACAAGTTTTTGTGTGAGTGTATATTTTTAGTTTTCTTGGGTATATACCTGGGAGTGGCATATATTTGAAATCTGAAGGTGACTATCTTGTTGTTCCCTTTTTCACTCTATTGTAAAATACAGATCCTTTGTATATTGCCTAATCCCATTGCTGTGGTATATCAGTATACTGTATAGTTTTTATATCATGCCCACCATATAATTTTGTTAGATGTAACTAACATACAACAGGTAAAATAAAAAGCTTACCTAACTTTTAAAAAGGAATGTTATATTGTACATTTTACTAAAATGAAATTTTAATTAAATTTTGCCAGTTGGCCATAAAATAATATTGAATGTTACTAAGCTTTGTGATGTTGGCAAACATTCACCTCACTCTCTTATACTTAGTGCCAGAAGAATTCTGTGGTGGGCATTTTATTACCCACTTATTGATTGCTATATTGAAAACAACACTATGGGACTTGAATATTGCATACCTTACAGCAAGCAAAAAAGTTAAGTTTGAATTTAAGGTAGTTTGAGTATTATCTGCATTAATAAGAGCCTTTGAGGATTTATTTCTAAAATCAGTTGATTGTCTATTAAGTCTTTGTTAATTTCGTACTTTCTGTAACAAAGGATACAGAATAAATCTTGGTCAAGTTGATGGTTTACCTCTTAAAACTGCATGCCAACATCTTTAATAATTTTGTTATCTTCTGTGAACTTAAAATACAGAATAAGTTCAGTTAGTACATTTTAAAATTGCTCATTCTGAGCAATTCTAAGTAAAAATGGATGATTAAACTTAAAAGTATGAACCTTAAGAAAAGGTAGAAATGGAATCAGAAGGAATAGTGTTAGTAATTTCATATTTAATGCTAAAATTATGGTACAAAACTATTGAGAAGTGGTGAAAAAAATGTGACTTTCATTTCATGAACTTTATTTTCATGAATTATACTTTTAACTCAGCTTATCCCAGAAGGAACTGTCATCACTTTATTCATGTGTAATAAGGCAGAATTTATAAAATGAGAATATTTTTATTATTTTATTAATTTACCGTAAGTTATTTCAGCCTAAGAAATATGTGTTTTGGACACTTTTTGAAGTTTTTTTTATATTCTATGTTTTATTTAAAGAATGAGAATATTTTTTTCCTGAAAACTTACTCATAATTTTTTCTATGATGTCATTTTATTCAACGTTATTTTATAAGAGAAGCTATTAAGCCAGTAATATCAAATACTTAATCATTGTTTTCCTTCATTTTAATTTGTCCTATTGTCAAAAAAGTTGCCAAAAGTTTAGTAATAAATTAGGAGCTGTGATGGAATGAAAATATGTAGTCTTTATTTTGATCATTGGGATGCTTTCTTTCGTAGACAATAAACTATTCAAATATGTAAATAGTATAGAATCATTTATATTTAATCACAAAGTTAAAGTAGCTCTGCAGCGTAAAAATAAGTTTTGATATGTGTTGTTTTCCACTATTTTGAGAGGCCAAAAGAATATTTTTGAAGTTGTATCTATCATGTTTGAAACTGAAGTAAGGAAAATCTAGACTTTGACCCACTTAGAGCTTGCTAAAATTGTTTTTAGGAGTACTGGATTAATAACTTTTTAATGCCACTTTATTCTGTTTTTAATGGTTCTAGAATTGTTAAATGTATGTAGGGGTTTCACAATTTGATGTTTCATATTTAGTACTGTGATACATATAATAAGGAGGAGCGGATTTTCAATTTAGGATTTATTTGTGTTTTTATAGGAACAGCATTAAAAGAAAAAATGATAAGCATATAATATTTAGGAGAAATGTATTATTTGAGTATTATTTATGATCAGAGGACAGAGTTTATTAATCTAGTCATTGCATACTTCATGCATAGTATTCATGTGAATTTAAATGTTATCCTAAAAGACTATATAGTGGAGAGTCAAATTTTTTAAGTATTCTTAAAATATAAGTAACAGGCTCAAATATTGTTGCCTTATCTTTATATATGATTTGCTTTTAATAAAGAAAAAGAGGTGGAAATATCCATTTATTTCCCTTACATATAATCTTGAAATAAAGCATACATTGTAAAATCTAGATGTATACAAAATTTATGGCTTGAAGTTGTCTTCCATTGACCCAACAGAAATTAGAGTATTTACTAAGATTTATTTCCATGATTTATGAAAAGTCCTTTTTTATAAAATCATTTAGGTGTTTTCTAAGTTTCTGTTTTTTAATCCTAGATCTTGTATGCTAATTGGTTTTAGAAACAACTTCTATTTAATTTGGAAACTGTTGTTTATGTGAACTCATTTTATGAGTAATATATGTTTTATGTTCTTAATTTTTCTGGTATTAAATTTGGTGTTAAGATTTAACCTAAAATGTTGAAAGTGATGGAATTTGAAGTCATTTTAATTAAAGCTATATGCTTAAGTATTTTGTATCTATTAATTGAAATCTGCAAGTAGATTTTTATATAATTGTGATTATGTAATGTAACTGACCTTGTATACTATTTTTCCATGAACCTTGACACTTTTTAAAATTTTAAGAATAATTTTATTTTTATAGATTCATGTTCACATGTATAGGTTTATTACATGGATGTAATATTGTGTAGTGGTGGGGTTTGGGCTTCTAGTGTACCTATCACCTGAATAGTGAACATTGTATCCAATAGATATTTTTTCAACCCTCATAACCTCCCCTCTCCCACTTTTTGAAGTCTCTAGTGTCTATTATTCATGAACCATAACACTTTTGACGGCTTCATAGTAGGTTATTAAGTGAATACAGTGGGTAGGTGGTTAACATTATTTCACATTATACTTATGCTTAACACCCACTAAATGTCAGTGGTAATTTTTCTTGTTTTGTTTTGTTTTTAGTCAGTGGTACTTTTTGACTGAAGTCGTTTCCTGTTTATATTTTATAGTGGATGATGTTGGAGAGAAATTAGAGCATATGGGGAATACACCTTTAAAAATTGGCAGTGATGGTTCACAAGATGTTAAAGAAGATGGGTTTGGTTCAGAAGTAATAAAAGTGTATATATTTAAAGCGGAGGCTGAAGATGACGTTGAAATAGGTACAAACACTAATTTTAATTTATTGCTCTAATAGGAATTATAATTTATTATGTTTTCTGGGGACTAGTCTAAATATGTCCTCAAAGCATGGGGTTTTGTTAATACATTTCTTTGGGAGTAGTCTACTTTTAAAAATTGTATATGAATATAAAGCAGGAATGCAGAATATGTTATTCTTAGATTCTTCAAACATGAGTAGAATATTATGGCAGAAAATATCAAAACAAATGATTGGAGAGGTTTTGATTTAGATTAAGAAATTATAATGAGTGCTTACAAGCATGGACTCTAAAAGCAGGCTGCTTGAGTTTTAAATGAGTCCTGCCACTTAGCTGAGTGACGTTTGATAAGTTACTTAACCCCCCTTCTATCTGTTTCTCATCTAAAATGACCATAATAATAATAATAGCTACCTAGTAAGGCTGTTGTAAGGGTTAAATGGGAAATATATATGAAAGACTTACATAGTGCTTGGCATATAAGTTTGATGTAAGGGTTAACAATTGTCATTTCTCAGTGATAGCTGAAAATTTAAAGTATAATTTATATGAAAATGTTCTTGGCACTTTGAAATTTATTTTGGAATTATTTTATTTTCTAAAGAGAAATATTTCTTTTATTCTCTTTATTAATTTATGTGGTTATTCCATTATACTTCTCTATTTTAGTATGTGTTTTAATTTTTAAGGTGGAACAGAAATTGTCACAGAGAGTGAGTACCCCAGTGGACATTCAGTAGCTGGCGTGCTTGACCAGAGCCGAATGCAGCGGGAGAAGATGGTTTACATGGCAGTTAAAGATTCTTCTCAAGAAGAAGATGATATCAGTAAGAAAAAAAGGGCACTGTAGTGACTTATCTGTAGCCATCATGCATTCTTTTAAAAAAATCTCAGAGATACAAGCACTGTATAGGAACAAAGTTCAATAAAATAAGCCTGACCCTTTGCTGTAAATAATTTAAAAGGGAAGGGTCCTTTTGAGCACTTATTTGTACATGTATTGTTCAAATCAGCAAACAATAAATAATATATCTTAGTATACTATACCAGAAATACAGAGATGAGCAACATACAGTTCCTGACATCAGTGAAGCTCACAAATATGTAATTATTGAGTACCTACTTTCTGTGAGTTACTGAATATGTTGTAAGATATTATCTCATTTAATTCTTACGACTCATCTCTGAGGTAGGTGGTATTTTTCCTGGCTTATGGAAGGGAAAAAAAAGATACAGGGATAATAATTTATCCAAGATCATTCCAACATTAAGTGGGAAGGGCAGGATTTTTATGGTTATCTAACTCTACTGCCAGTGTTCTTTCCACATGGCAGTGGACACTGTTGGCTTCTCTCTGGATTTAGCAATGGAAGGGCTGACTGGTCTGCTGTCACTAAGGGGTAATCTTATGTAAGTATTCTTCCAAGCCAAGCTGCCAGGAGTTTTATTTCTTATGCTGTTGATGGTCTCCAAGTAGTTGCTGCCTAAGGTTTTGTGGGGTTAAGTACCACAGGACGATCAAACCTCCTCAGGTTTCCTTTTCTACCATACTGCATGTTTCTTAATGAAGACATTTTACTCTCTGCCTATTTTCTCCTCACCTCAGTATAGGAATGCAGCTCTTTCCTAAGCCTATTTCAGTCTTCTTACTATGCTGAGAAAAACACAATGTTGCCTTGCCCCAGAAGGGTAAGAGCCTCCATTTCACTGCATTAACTTGATAATATTGGGCTTTACCTGTGCTGCACTCTGATACCTACTTTTAAGTTTCTTTCCCTAGAAGTCATAGGGTGCTGAATTCCACCCCTAAACATGAGAAATATATTACAGCTGAAAATATCAAAACAAATGAGTGGAGAAAATTCTGTTGGACAGGAAAAAAGTTTAATCAAATAACTTCTATTTGTTCTCTAAATTCTTTATTTTTTTATTCAGTGGTAAGGAAAGCGGTACAGTAGGAGGTGGGAGATTGAGGCTTAAGTTAACTTATGCCAGAATTCCATAGGAATGTGGGAAACTTAGAACAGAGTCTCCTTTTGGGTAATAGAGAGAAGACAAATTTGAGAGAAGAGGGATAGTTTTCCCACATTTTCCCTCATGTTTCTTCTGTAGTCATCTAAGATCCCAGTGTGTGAATCAAAGAAAAAGCAAAATTTCAAGCCAATTTTCTATTTAACAGGTTAAATGTATGCAGATTATTTTACATAAAGTATGTTGTGGCTCTCTTGGTTTAAATATTTTTTTCTTACCACAATAGCTTTTTGTTAAATGAAGCTCATTTAATGCTTTCTCTCCTCAGTAGAATCTCTTAAAATCTGGCCTATTGAAGAGTGTATTCTTGATCACTAGCATTATATACATGCATAATTTCAATTATTTTTATTTAAAGATTTTTTTCAGTTACTAGTATTTTTGACGATTTTTTATTACATGTATAATACTGCATTCCATTTATAATATAGTATATGGGATAGTATGGACCACTTTCTAGTATTATTTCTATGACAAATACTTTCTGAATCCCAAAGAACTATCAGGCAAATAAACGTGTAATGCCTGATAGAATGTAAGATCATTCAGTATATGTCAAGCGCACATGTTTTTATTAAATTTTTAAAAGCCATTTCCATAGGACTTGGTTCTAAGAGGAAAATAAGAATTTTGGTAAATGATTGTCTCCTAATGGCACTGGCCTCCAAAAGTGCCTAATATAAATTGAAATTAAATTTATAAATTTTTAAATTAACCAAACTGAAATTTGAAAGTTGACAGATTTACATTGTTTGGAATTTTTACCCATTTATTAAATATTTGGGGTTATAAACAAGCAATTATTTCTAAAATTTAGGTTGCGCTGAAATAGCAGATGAAGTTTACATGGAAGTCATTGTAGGGGAAGAGGAAGGAACTTCTCTCCCTGAGATTCAGCTTGAGGACTCTGATGTTAATAAAACAGTTGTCCCTGTTGTCTGGGCTGCGGCATATGGTAGGATACTGGCATTTTTTCACCTGATAAGTACATAACGTGTATTTACTCAGCCTTTAGGCCATTAAATAAGCTGTGTGAATGCCACCATGAATTGGCTAATATAATAAAATGTTTTACTGTGGACTTATTCATCTCTAGTTACTTTAGATTATTTTTCTACCACATATCTTGTACTATTTGAAATGAACCTTGCTTAATGCATTATGTTTTTCAGTATGATCTATTTTAAATCCTACCTATACAAGTGAGTGCCATAAAAATTTTATTTTTCTAAAATAGGAATATCCTTTGAAAATCGATCCTTCCTCTTTTGGAAAAACTCATTTCATTTATTAACACTACAGATGATAAGATTTTGGGGTTTTGAAAAAGAAACAGAAACCCAGGTATGCTCTTTTAGAAAGTATATAATGAAAGGTAAATTTATCAACTTACTTTCTCCCTTTCAGTCATTTTATCTCATTCCTATAAATGTACAAGATGGTCCAGGTATATATACTCTTTACTTTGAAAAATTTTGGTGTTCAAATGGATTAATTTATCTAAACTTGGTTCTCCCAAAGATTCATTCGTTCAACACTCATTTATTGAGCATCTTCAAAGTTGGGGTATACTGCAGAAATATCTACCCGGTTTTCATTTAAAAGTAAATTTTTTCTAGATGTTAACAGTTCCAAGGATGCTGACAGCAGCCCTTATTTTCAGTATGTGACATTATCTAACCTATGGGAGTGGAAGAATGCAACAATTTTTTTAACCCATGGAATGGTGGGCAAAGTAAGATTTTGTAGATTAAGATGTGATCCACTAGTAGTCATTATAATTAGCATATCAGTTTTTAATTAGTCTTTTTTTTTTAGGAGATGAAAGAAGAGTTTCCCGAAGGTATGAAGACTGTCAACCATCAGGTGAGACAGCATTGTATATGAGATGTGAGTTAAAGGTCTGACTTTATATACTGCTTGGTAAGTAACAAGTTTGTGTCTACAGACACATTTGTTGGACTCTTACTTGCCTAGTCATACCTAATCTAGATAGTTAAATAGGAGCTTGCTTCTCTGAGGAATTAATTTCTATGTGGACATAATGTGTGTTAATCTGCAAATGCAGTTCAATTTAGATTTCCCTCAAAATTTAAGTATCAGGCAGTTTACCACATGGACCATAACAGATTGCTATGGAAAAAATAAAATAGGAATTATTTGGACAGAAAAGCAAAAATTATTCATGATATCAACCCCTTGTTAATGTTCTTTTTGGGGCAGAACTGTTTTCTTAATTTCTATGGCAACCAGTGCATTTATATATAACTGTTATATAAAACCCATGTGTCAGCTTATTTTTTTTTTTTAGTTTTAATACACTCTATATAGTGTTATTCTCTAGTTGATCTTTTTTTAAAATTTTCTTAAGCAAGGAGGTATTTTCTTATGATAATGTGTCTCATTGTTCTGTTTCTACCCTTGGGAAGTATTTGACTCTCCAAACATAAGTGTTGATTTTGAGAAATTGATGAGAAGCATAGATCACAGCATATAAGTTAACCTGACAGTTTTGTAGGTCTATATTTTTTTTAGCTAAATTGCATAAAACCACAATGGATTTTTGAGAACTGGGATTTTATTAAGTACTTTCTTATGTATGCACTCATCACACTGAAATTGTAATAAATTGCCTACCATATGTTAACTCCTAAAATCAATCTTAATATATAATACTCTTCATATCAAGTACACTATTCTGAAGCATATCTATAAGAAATCTGTTTTGGTTTTTATGCATTACACATAGTTACCATATCTCTAATGGTTCATTGATATATATCTACATTTCTTTTTAAATTAATTTCATCAGCCTTCATTGGTTAAAAAAATATTGGTCCAATGCCAAGGTTTTATTTAGGGTCATAGAATTCCCTTTTCTTTTTTTTTTTATTTTTCAAGAGACGGGGTCTTGCTTTGTCACCCAGGCTGGTATGCGGTAGCACAATCATAGCTCACTGCAACCTCAAGCTCCTGGGCTCAAGCAATCCTCCCACCTCAGGCTCCTGAGTAGCTGGGACTACAGATGCATGTCACCATGCCTGGTCAGTTTGTTTTTTATAGAGACAGGGTCTTATTATGTTGCCCAGGGTCAACTTAAACTCTATACCTCAAGTGATCCTCCTGCCTCAGCCTCCCAAAGCACTGGGATTACAGGTGTGGGCCATCATGCCCAGTGAAAATCCAGTTTCTTATATTACATTCATCTCATGAGTTTATTCCTGATCAAATTGAGATATTTTAAATTTAATTGATGATCAAATTGAGATATTTTAATTTCACATGATATCCCATTCAAAGTGTTTGCAGATACATGTCTTTATTTGTGAGTGAGAGAGATTCTCGCAAGAGTGAGAGAGAGAAAGAGAATGAGAAGATGGGTATACTTTGTGAAATTTACTACCACAATGGTAACTTGGTGTTATGCCATCTGTAGTAACTCATCCAACAGAACCAAGAAAGTATAAATGTATGTAATTTAATGATGTGTTGATTTTTTTTCCAGGAAATACTTTGGACTCAGCATTAGAAAGCAGAAGTAGTACAGCAGCACAGTATCTTCAAATTTGTGACAGCATTAATACAAATAAAGTACTTAAACAAAAAGCCAAGAAGAGGAGAAGGGGAGAAACCAGGCAGTGGCAAACAGGTAAATACTTTGCTTTATGAATATTATAATGATTTGAGATGTGGAAGTATTTTTTTTTTTTGGAACCAAAGAAAAATACTTGCAGTTTACACGGTAGTTGTATTCTCCATGTACCTGTTTGTGTATGATATAGATAATTGGTTTTTTTCACATTGTGTGACTGGTACTTAATAAAACTATGCTTGTTTGCTCTTTATTCCAGAGATATTTTTACAGAGAGTTTTTAAGTTGGTTTAACAATAAAGGGTACCTGTTTTTCATATTCAAAGTGTATGTGATATTGCATTTTGGCATGTGAGTAGTTCATAGTAGAGTGCTGCTCATTACTTCTTAGTAAGCTACTTTGCCATAAATTGCTTTTATTATTTATGTTTTATGTTACAGGATTTTATTCAACTAGTATAGTTTTCACATAGTGACTGCCAACTAGTTTTGGCACCTTTGTTATAAAATCCTTTAAAACAGTCTGACCAAATATCACAACTTTCTTTTTTCTTTATCTAGCTGTTATAATAGGTCCTGATGGACAGCCCCTCACAGTGTACCCTTGCCATATTTGCACAAAAAAGTTTAAATCCAGGGGATTCTTAAAAAGACACATGAAGAATCATCCTGATCATTTAATGAGAAAAAAATATCAGTGTACAGATTGTGACTTTACAACTAACAAGAAAGTGAGTTTCCATAACCACTTAGAAAGCCATAAGCTTATAAACAAAGTTGACAAAACGCATGAATTTACAGAATACACACGAAGATACAGAGAGGCTAGTCCACTGAGTTCCAATAAACTTATCTTAAGAGACAAGGAGCCGAAGATGCACAAGTGCAAATACTGTGACTATGAAACTGCAGAACAAGGACTGTTAAACAGACATTTGTTGGCTGTTCACAGCAAGAATTTTCCTCATGTTTGTGTTGAGTGTGGGAAGGGTTTTCGACATCCTTCTGAACTCAAAAAACATATGAGAACCCATACTGGTGAGAAGCCATATCAGTGTCAGTATTGTATTTTCAGGTGTGCAGATCAATCAAATCTGAAAACTCACATTAAGTCTAAACATGGTAACAATTTGCCATATAAATGTGAGCATTGTCCCCAAGCATTTGGTGATGAGAGGGAGCTTCAGCGCCATCTGGATTTGTTTCAAGGACATAAGACACACCAGTGTCCTCATTGTGACCATAAGAGCACCAATTCAAGTGACCTTAAGCGGCACATCATATCTGTTCATACTAAGGATTTTCCTCACAAATGTGAGGTCTGTGATAAAGGTTTTCATCGTCCTTCTGAGCTCAAAAAGCATAGTGATATCCATAAGGGTAGGAAGATTCATCAGTGTAGGCACTGTGACTTTAAAACATCAGATCCATTTATTCTTAGTGGCCACATCCTTTCAGTTCATACTAAAGATCAGCCATTGAAATGTAAAAGGTGCAAGAGAGGATTCAGACAACAAAATGAGCTCAAAAAACATATGAAGACCCATACTGGAAGGAAGATTTACCAATGTGAGTATTGTGAATACAGCACTACAGATGCATCTGGCTTTAAACGACATGTGATATCAATACATAC
Source organism: Cacajao melanocephalus (assembly GCA_963573385.1). Taxonomy (NCBI): domain Eukaryota; kingdom Metazoa; phylum Chordata; class Mammalia; order Primates; family Pitheciidae; genus Cacajao; species Cacajao melanocephalus. Next base: position 55,300 of record CAUYLG010030235.1, on the reverse strand, counting down.
AAAAGACTATCCACACAGGTGTGAATTCTGCAAGAAGGGATTCCGAAGACCATCAGAAAAAAATCAGCATATTATGAGGCACCACAAAGAGGCTCTTATGTAATAAGATCAATATAAAGAAAGAAGCTTGTTAGAAGATCTGATATGCTACTTGAGAGAAAACTCTCACTAATTGTCTCACCGGGTTTCAAAGCTTGACATTAACTATGACTTTACATTCTTTGTATTAAAGATCTCAAAATATTTGAATTCATGGGGGATCCCATAGCTCTTTGAAAATTACTTAAAGAATTTAAGCAGCACTATAGAATGGTCACAGAAAAACTTCTTAAGTATCTATGTAATGGTATTATATGCATACTTAAACTACAGAGGGGAAAAGCAAAGACAAATACTTTATTTGGCTGATTATGTTACAGACAAATGTTTCTGAAAAGAGAATACATAATTGTGTTTAGCAGTGTTTTGCTATAGCAAGCAAACCCAGTTTTATGCAATTTTAGAAATGGGGTGGGGAAACAAAATTCATCATTCACTTAGCCATTGAACCTTTTATATTGTACCTGGAAATTGAATTCCAGAAATGGCAAGTTTTGTGTATTCATTAAAAGAAAACTAACTGGAAAACAGGTTAGATTAATTCAGTACTATTAAAAAAAGAATTCAGAGCTGTTAATATTTTATCACAGGATAGGATACTTAAAATATAGCATTCTGTGCTGAGGTCCAAGGTGAAGTCTATAAAGATTAAAGTTCCCTTTTTTCTGATGTTCAAGTTGATTGTTGTTCAGTATGGCATATATGATAAAAGTATATTTGAGTCAAATGTGGCTTCTAAAATGGATGCAACATTAGTGTTGCAAACAAAATCAGCACTATATTTCTTAATGATCTAAAGATTAAATTGAGAGAACACAGTTTTCTTAAATATTATAATGTCTAGAGTTTTTTTAGGACAGTCTTAGCAAGTATGATTGTTCTAGTCTTACTTGCTCTAATGTTTAAAGGTGCAATTTTATGCCATTATTGAAATTGATTTTTTAAATCTATATACCATATTATTAACATGCATTTTCAATATGAGGCAGTGTTTGTGCAGTATTTAACAGAGCAATATGCTGCCAATAGAGTTTGGAGGTGGATATTTAGTTTACAGTGTATAAACTTAAAATATGCATCCCTTTAACAACGCTTTGTGTTAGCATGCTGCAAATCAAAATGGCACTTAATATTAAAAGCTGGTTTAGGGAAATTTAATGAAAATCCTGTTCATAAATGTAATGCATATGATATGTACTTTTAAGTTTTAGTTGCCTCATGTTTACATTCAGCTGTTCAACATAATTAAAATGTAATTTTACTTCATTCTACATTGTGGCTTTGTGTTTCAAATAATGTTCACATTTCTGTTTTTGCACCAGATAAGAATCAGTTCCTTGAGAGTAAATTTTTTATCTTTCTTAACTTCAGAATATTAAATTTGGAATATATACTAAAATTGTGTGTTATGTGGCTGTAAATGATGTACACGCTGTAAAATAAGATCGCTACTGTTACGTGGGATTATTATTTCTAAATGTTACTCATTGAAATGAGCATACAATAAAAAGCATTTATTGCACTTAATGGTTTTATGACTTTATTTAAAGTTCCAATACTTTTTATTAAAAGACTTTTCACTTCAGATTTATCTTAGGCAGATTGGTCCTTTTTTAAATGTCTTGTTAAATTTTGTTCATTCACAACATGAGCTAGGAATTTAAACACTTATGATGACTATGTAATGCATATTCCTCAAGTATGTATGTTATTTGGCAAAATCATAATGAAATGCTTTAAATAAAAGTGTTCATTTTAAGAGCTTAGATTTCATATTATAGAGAAAACTAAAAGTTTTTAACTTACTTAAATGGCACAATCCTGAGAAGTGAATACATCTAATTATGTTCCTAATATACATTCAAAAGGAAAATTATTGATGTATTTGGGAGATTTCTACAAATAAGCATAAAAATAACTTTCTGTGTTCAAACCAGTGAGCATTTCATAGAATTCTATATATATGGTGCTGTTAACACTCTTTGTCAATTAGATTATTAATTATTAATCATTAGCAGAAAAAATATCAGCCTCACATGTTAGACCAGTGCTTCTCAAATTTAAAGTCTGTAGAGATCACCTAGAGAACTTGCTGAAATGCATATTCTGATTCAATAGATTTGGGGTATGGCCTACAATTCTACATTTTTATTAAGTTCCCATGTGTTGCCACCGTATGAGGAATAAGGTGGTAGACAAAAGCACCTACTGTGATTCCTGCACATGGTAATTACTTTGCTTAAACAGGTAGTTGTGGGTGCGTGCACAGAGGGAATTCTTACTGAGGACATGGCATTTGAGCTGAAACATGAGTAGCAAGAAGGAACCAGTCATATGAAGATCTTGTGGCAGAGCAAGGCAGAGAAACTTGGAGATGCAAACAATTTGAGATGCAACAAGCTTTGGCTGGACGATAGTTAGCAAAGGGAACTGATAGATGGCTCCAGTGAGCCGAGATCGTGCCATTGCACTCCAGCCTGGGCGACAAGAGTGAAACTCTGTCTCAATTAAAAAGATGAGAAAGAAGAGACCTATGAAAAGTTTGAAATGGGAAATCATTGGGAGAATTTAAGGCAAAGAGTACTGCTATAAGTTTTGAAGATAACTCTGGAGGCTCTAAGAAATGTAGAGGAGGTGAGGGATGCACCCATGTAAGAGGTTATTCCAGTTGTCATGGTTACAGTGGAGCTGGAGAAAAGTGTATGGATTTTCTTCTACTTGTATGTTGGGCTTAGAAAATGGCAGTCCAGGCAGAACAGATATGAATTTAGCCCATGTTACAAACAAAATATTGTCTTCAAAAATACAGATCTTCCTGGCATAAGACTTTCCTACATACCAGAACAGATTCCACCTAAAAATGTAGATCTATAAGTTCAAGTACCTTCACAAGACAAAGAAAAAATTGGGAATTACTGAAAAATCTTTTTTTCCAGAACAGGTTGACCATGTGTAGATGGATTTATCCAATTGTCACTTTTAAATTGCTTATACCATGATGGAGAAGAAAGTATTTGGGAACTCTTACCCTGATGGGTCCCTTAAATTCAACTCCTCATGTCTCTTACAGGACAACCACAAGTTTAATTTGAACCTTGAACTTCCCTTAAAGATATATTGCCCTTTAATTGCAGAAAACCATATGCAAAAGTATAAAAATATAAGGAACCTCTACATAGCCATCACCCAACTTCAACAATTATCACTTTATGGCCAATCTTGTTTCATTTGTATTCTTCCTCACTTAACCCTTCATCCACTTACCCCTGGTTAGCTTATTTTGATGCCTCCTTCCCCCACTGGTTTAATTTGTAACAAATCCCAGACATTTGTGCAACAATTTTTGAAGGATATAGCACAACTCTTAACATGGGTACTTCCAGTGGGGAAATGACTCATCTTCTATGAAGGCAGAGAAACAAAAGAATCATCTAACTCCTTCTACTTCCCCTTGTGAGAACCAAGAAAAAGCTGGCTGGGCTTGGAATTCTATATAGTAAGATTATTTTTTAACTAATAAGGCTTCATTTAGAGAAGCTGCAGGACTAGATTAGAACCTTAGAATATAATTGGATTGAGACCATTCCCAATCTCCCAACTTTGTTCAGCTTCACCCTGTCCTTCCAAAAGAATTAAAACCTGTAAATTTGGAACTGATTGAGAAAGATCTCTTAAGAGACTTGGATCCTGGATAAGAACTCGATATTGTTATCAGAGGGTCTTTAGATTTCTAAAGATCCTGCAGAAGAAATTGATTAATTTGTAACTTCAAGGGTATAGCACTAGATGCCCCAAACTAAAAACGTGTCGCCTGCCTGTTTCAATTATGCCTTTCTCTCTGAGCATTACCCAAGTAACTACTCCAAAGGGAACTCTGCCCCATTTTAAAATCTGGACCAATTGACAATATTGACACTACCTCATTTAACCTATAATGTAAGTCCTAGTCACCTCCCATCTGATTCCAAAACCCTCTTATCCTAGATTCCAGCACCACTCACCCATCACGACATAGCTGGCTCATCAGACCCTTTTAGGGAACTAGATCAAAAAGCCTATATTTTCTCCCATTTTAAGAAATTTGTCTGCCTTATTGGATCTTGGCACATATGAATTATATGTATTCAACACTATTATCTAACAAACTACAGAATCAAAGCATTACATTGGAAACACTGTTCCCTAACATAAAGGATCTCTCGAACATATACTTCAATTTGAAAAAGAATTATTTTAATGTGGTAGGATGGGAAACCAAACAAAGGCAATGAACTTAATAACATTTCATTGTCTGTGACAGGCCAATCTAAGATTACCAAGACTGCCTGGCTATCTAATTTTGTCATAAATTAGTTTCAGTGTTCTTTTGTAAACTAAAAAGAGGCATGTCTTCTTCAGGACTAAATATTGTTAAATGTTTTATTAAGAAAGATGCACTTGTTTATTATTTCCTTTATTTAAATGTTTTCTATGTACTATTTCATGTATCCTAAGTTGTACATGAAATACTTTATATTTTTTTAACTGGACATAAAGTACTATGGAAATCCAGTAAATTGAGTTTTAGCATGTGGTGGGGAAGATGTGCCTCATAAGGAAACCTTTTCACAGCATATTATTTACTTTCAAAATAATTATTTTCAATAGAAATGTCATCTTTGTAGATTGCAATAATGGGAAAGGTGTGATAATGGCTTTTTGTTAAGGTGATCTAAATTGGGTAGTGAGATGGAAATTTTTTTAAGACTTTATTTTGTTCTTTTTGTACTGTCTATGTTAAGAAGAAGACAGACAGCAAAAGCACCATTACAAGGTTGGGAAGAATGCTTTATGGAACAAGTGAGTTATGAAACAGAAAACTAAGTTTGAAAGCAAAGAAATTCTAATTTAAAGAGGAAACCTGCTTCAACTGGCAGTTGAACTATGTTAAAATAGTCCACATAAGGAAGTTTTCTGCTTTTGTTTTGTTTTTAATGAGAGTGATGCTTGTTAGCTTCAACATAAACATTCACATGATGATAATTTCCTGACAAAAAAAATACAGCTAAGCTAAAAATCCTTCTGCATATTTCCTACTTGGACTTTCACACAAACCATGTAAATACTTCACATATTTTATTTAGACACATAAACAAATTACTTTGCGTGTCATTGCACAGTCTCCATTTTATTTGACATATCTAAAGTGAAAATATACTGGAATAGAAATTAGATAAATAGGCACTCTTCACCTGACAACTTTGAAGTTTTCAGAGATAAGCAGTGTGAAACTTATGAGAGGGAAATATATCACTACTACTTCTATTGATCTTAATCACAAATTGGAAAATAAATGTATATATATTTAAATAGTCATTTAAATAGAATAGCTCTATATATCATTACATTTTGTATTAAATTTTAAAAATTGTTAAGTATGATAAGGGACGTTGTTATGACCCCAATTCACTATCTATGGATCAAGTGAGCCAATAAAGTGCTGACTTTTTTTTAAATTTTTTTGTGGATATATAGTAGGTATACATATTTATGGGATACATGAGATATTCCAATACAGGCATGCAACGTGAAATAATCACATCATGGAGAATTAGGTATCCATCCACTCAAGTATTATTTGTGTCACAAGCAATCCAGTTATACTCTTCTAGTTATTTTAAAATGTAAAATTAAGCTATTATTGACTACAGTCACCCTGTTGTGCTATCAAATACTAGTCTTATTCATACTTTCTATCTATATAGTTTTTGTACACGTTACACATCCTCAGTTCCCCTCACACATCCTTTTTCCCAGCCTCTGGTAACTATCCTTCTACTCTATATTCATGAGTTCAATTGTTTTAATTTTTAGATCCCACAAATAATTGAGAACATGCAATGTTTGTCTTTCTTTCTTTTTTTTTTTTAATTGTACTTTAAGTGTCTTTCTGTTCCTGGCTTATGTCACTTAACATAGTGGCCTCTAGTTCCATCCACGACTTCTCAACTGCCCCTGAATTTTGGATTTTTAAATATTTTGGAAAAATCACACCTGTTCTCATTTTTAAACCTTAATAATAGCAGTTCCCTATTAAGCTAATAAAGCTTCCCCGTATATTGTTTGTAATGTGTGCATAACATAGTACGCTTTTGTTACAGTTACATATATGAATAGTTAGCAGAGGAAAAACTCCTCTGTTGTTCCTACACAAAGGGAAAAAATGTAAGGACTGTATAGCTCATGAAGAATATTAACATTTTTCTAGCACAAAATATTGATAAAATTGGAATTGTATTAATTCATGTTATGGAACTTAACATTTTCACCAAAATATTAAGATAATGTAAATAAGGCTTCTAGCTTCATATCAAGACCATTTGAATATTTCTAGAAAAAAAATTAAAAGCATTTTCCTCATTTATGGTTTGATTTACTGTAGTGCCTCATCTGTTCTTAATGGTTTCTTAGTATAATGCATATTAAAATATAATTATAAGGCATTACAGAATTTTATGTGGATACATACAAAGATATTTCAGTGCAATACTTCAAATTATATAACCCAAATATGTTTGTTGCCTTAATCTATACTTGGACAAAGGCAACATTTTAAATTTTACTAAGTCTTAACTTTAGTCAGATGGGTTGAAATTTAAAATTTTCGTCCTCATCTTGCATTGAAAAAAATACTTGTGTTCACTTATCTTCACTTTGTAAGGTCATTAACGCCCAATTCTTCAACCAACTTCTAAGTATACTAAATACTCTGCTACAAAATATTTCTCCCAAGTAGGATAAATATATCAAGTATTTGTTGTTGCTATTTTTATTCCCTAAGCCTTTATATCTATATAATATTTCAATGATATGTTTACATACCACCATGAAAAAGCTTACCTTCCTTCCACCTACTACTACCATATTGTGTTATATGTTTTTTAAGAAGTAGGTAGGCTCATTTGTGGAAGGTATTCTTTGAAAGAACAGATTTACTAAGGCACTAATATATACTTAGAACCAGAATAGCATACTGTGTAATTTAGTAGACTTAGTTATTTTAAAATATATTACTCCACTTCCCTGCTAAATTAAATTAATCATCACCTTTGACATAGCTATATCTCCAAGAGGTGAAAATAGCATGTAATGAAGCATATCTTTTAGTCACAAGGCCTAGTGTGAAAAGCAAATTTAGACTGTATATATTATACACTAGCTATTGTTTTTTATTTCAATGTATTTTATCTTTTTTTGTCAAAAAAATGTGATTTCTTCTTGTAACTGAACTGCACATATAATATCAGAGAAAATCTAATGGCATAACTTGTAAAATATCTTTCCCAACAAATTAGTTCGATATCTAGGAGGCACCCTATCTGAAAAATAGTGAGTTATGTTCTACAGTGTCTGCAATCAAACTTTAAACAAGCAGATCCCTCTTTCAGTTAGTTTGTTGTTATACTGAATACATAAGTGTTATGGAAAAGATTTAGGTCTCCTAAATGGTTGAAGAAACTCTCATGTACAGAACTAATTCATTTCATTAGATTTCTTGGATAGCAGCATGGTTCCAAATTCTGATTGGCCTTTAGTGATGGAAAAATAACAAGGTACTAATGCAGATACACACACACACACAAAAACGCCTTTGAGTAGTAATACTTTAAAGCGGATCCATTCATGGCTAGAAAAGAAAAAAAAAGGTTATTTTACAACTGGTTCATAATTAAAGTCATTGTTACTGTATGCAAATTTATGGAAAATTATTTAAATTGATATGTACAAAACCAAAGGATATGTATTGCATTTTTGTGGCACTCTATTATATATATATATATATATATATTCAATGAAACAACAATTTGTCTTTCTAACTTTAGTCATGGTATGTTTCAAATGACTTTAAGCAAGAGGGAAGGAGAATTAAGTAGATATCCTCCTTAGTAATATTTAGAGTTTAAATATGTCCAATCATCTCTGTTAATAAATACGGATTTTCGTCTGTGAATGCACTTAAATATATTTTGACCTTACTACCAGTAACTATAGAATCTTCAAATATCAATTTTGATTTTTACTGCTGCAAATTTTTAATGGAGAGAGTAGTAGTGCTACTATTCTGTAGACCCTTTATTTGGCAGATCTTCATATTGTCACCTCTGAGGTACATGTGGTTAGGGATAGTAGCAGCAATTGCTTCTCAGTCTTAACTTTTGGCATCAAATTATCTTTGAGTGGCAAATTTAAAATTCTATGGGTTGATAATTAGTAATAAGCAATTTTCAGTTAAGTAATGACCTAACAAAAACAACATTTCAGAGTTTAAATGCAGTTATTTTACTTTGGGATTACTAAACGTTGGTTGCTTTCATTGATGATAACAACCATATTTAAAAGATTGATGGCTGGATTGTAATTAAAGAAGGGCTTCAGATCTAAAGAAACTTTTTGAATTTTTTGTTGACACAAATATTTGAGCTTGTTCAACCAAAAGATGTCTTTAAAAGTGATTTAACAGATGTTCAATTTTATTAACTATACATCTGAAGTGTAATTTTTAAATATTTTTCAAAAGGTTCTGCAGAATACTTGATTGATATTTGTATAACTGAACATGCATATACAACCATCTCCCAGATAAAGCAACAGAACATTATTAGGACCCTTGAATCCCTCCTTATGCTTCCTTTCAAACAGTACCCACCCCACAAGGATAACCATTTCTTTATTTAATAGCCATAGATTTAGTTTTGCCAACTTTTAGTACCTCAGTCGTTTGACAAGTAGATAATTTTATTAGAAGAAATCAAAGGCTGTCACTTTCACAATATTTTAAGTCAGATCTGTATACAGGTTTGAGAACTAGGATCCTCAATCTTTTATGTGTCTATTTCACTAGAAGGATATCACACATTCTTGTGATCCCTACCAGTGTCTTACTATTTGAAGCTCTTGCACCAGTGTAGGAATGTATAATTAGGAAAAAAAACCAAGAGCATTCTGTTCTGTTAGCATAGTTTTTTAACCTCAACATTATTAGGGGCTGGATAATTCTTTGTGGGGGATACTGTCCTGCACATTGTAGTATGTTCAGCAGCATCCTAGTTCTCTACCCACTAGATGCCAATAATATCTGGTTTTGAAAAGCAAAAATGCCTCTAGACATTGGTAAATGTCCCCTAAGGTACAAAATTGCTGCTAGAGAGAGCAACTGTGCTAGGGAATATACACTTGGACCTTGGTATCCGTGGGTTCCCCAATAATGATGGGTTGAAAATATTCAGGAAATAAATTGTTTCTGTACTGAACATGTACAGACTTTTTTACTGTTATTACCTCCTAAACAGTACACTATAACACTTACTTAGAATTTGCATTGAATTAGATATTGTAAGGAATCTAGAAATGACTTAAAGTATACAGTAAGATGTGCATAGGTTATATGCAAATATGCCATTCTGTATAAGGGACTTAAGCATCTACAGATTTTGATATCTGCAGGGAATCCTGGAACCAATCTCTCATGGATATTGAGGGACAACTATATATCCCCTGTTTGATGATCATTACTTTAGAAGTTAATAGAGCAATGTGTAAAAGTTTTAGAGAAGTAGCTCTCAGTCCTTTATAAGAAGGTTTCAATAATCAGTCCTCTTAGCAATGTATTGGACCACTTAGAAAGATGCTAAGGTCCATGTCACCTGGCCATCTTGGAGGATGTTGTAGAAGGTAGAGCAAATTTTGGAGTATGTGATGTTTAAAGTACTTTTTAGCAGCCTTACTATAATGGTAGGATTTAAAGCTGGAGGATTTTACAGTCTAGGGAGGAAGCTAGAAACATGTCTTCTTTGAAAATCCTAATATATATATATATATATATATATATATATATATATATTATATATATGTAACATATATATAATATATATATATATAATGCACAAGAATAAGTACCACATGCAAGAATGCAAGACAGATTCTACTGAAACATGCCTCTTCTCCATTTTTCACTTCCCTTCATAATTGTCTAGGACATTTGCTACCTGCTTTAAAAAAAGGGAAACTTTTTTGGAAAATTTGAATGGAACCCATTCAATAACTACCGAGATAAGCAAGAAAAGAAATAAAATTAGCATATTGCTAATTTAATCTTCTTCCTTTTATGGGGCAAAAATTATATTTAATTTATTGTACCTTAAATAATCAATTATATTGCCCCATGTATAAATCTTTCCAGAGTTTCTTAATTCCCACTATATATTAATAATGGAAACAGAAAATCTCAAGAGAAAAAAATACTCAAAAGTTTTTAGTTCATTTGGTATTTTACCTCAATTTTAAAAGGCTGTACATATATAGTCAAAATAGGGCTAAAAATACCCAAGTGAACTTACACAAGTGTATTTGTCTTCTGTTTTCTCAATCACAATAGTCTGTGTTTCACTACCTGGTGGTATATATTCATAGTCATCATACAGGAGGCCTAGGATTGGATATTGTGTCCTGTACCTGTAAACAAGAACAGAGTTGGTTTACAGTTTGCATGAGAAAATAATATTCATTCCTTTGTAGTCACTCCTAGTGATTGCCCTTATTAAGCCAATTTGGCTCTGAATGACTTTTAACTGTTTCTGAAAAAAGAAAACAAAACTATTTCAATGGAAAAAGATTGACAACCATTGTTTTCAAGAAAATAAAGTAGAGGGACTTCTGTTTCTGGCCATGATGGACCACTGGCAGCACAGGATAGTGACCCCAGAAAAGGGAAGCAAATGATACAGGCCCTACAAGTGCCTAGCTTTCTGCCTGGAGAGATTTTCATGGCCACAGGATAAGGAAAAGGAAGCCAAACAGATCCCAGCAGTTTCACCAAGATGAGGTGATAAAAGAGTAAGTATAGGCAAAGGCGCCCAGAGTTTGTGGGGCAGAGTACCAGACAGAAGAGAGCTACATAGATAAAGAGAGATCAGGACAGTTGTAGAGGCTTTCCCAAGAGTCTGGGTAAGTACCAATCAGTATGCCTATATGTGAAGAGGCTATCAAGACTGAGGAAATAACGACCAGAAAGGAGCAGACTGGCAATTTTTGGAGCTCTCACGGGGAGGGTAATATTTTGTGTTCCACTAACCAAACCAGAGTGAAAAGCTATCCTGATATAGAGGCCATAAGATAGATGCCACAGAATATTGCCTTAGTAGTGGGATAAAATTAGCCTTAAAGTACAGGTTATTCTCACAGTGTTTAAAAGCAAGGCTTGAATGTACCAAATTGTTTCCAAGTAATTTCATCTCAGAACAAAACCCCAAATATTTTAAGTAATACCCTAGCCAAAATCAAAAACTCAACAATGTAAAATCATAATTCATGGCATTCAATAAAAAATGAATAGTCATGCAATGGAAGACATGACTAATAATGAAGAGAAATATAAATTAGGAGAAACAGACCAAGAAACAATACTGATAAAAAATGAATAGGCAAATGTGTACCTATTAGAAACATACAAAATATGCAATGTGTATTCAAGAAGTTAGAGGAAAGCATGAGCACAATGGGGAGAAAAATAGAGAATATAAAAAAGATCCACATTGGACTTTAAAAAAATTAGATGGCACTAATTGCAGATTAGGCACTACATTAAAAAAAGGTCAATACATTTGAATACATCAAGAGAAATAATCTAAAAGAAAACATAAAAGAAAACCGAAAAAAATGAACACAGCATGAGATTAGCTGTGGAAAATATCAAATGTCCTTATATATGTGTAATTAACGTCCTGCAGGATTGGCAGGAGACAAAAATAATAGAAGATATAATGACCAAATTATTTTCAAATGTGATGAAAAACTATAAACACATGTATCTAAGAAGCTCAGTGAACGTGAAAAAAAGAAACATGAAGATAACTACGGAGGCACATCATTATCAAATTGCTGAAAACCAGTGAAGGAGAATCTTAAAAAGAGCCTCAGAGAAGAAAGGACATTATTCAAAGAGCAAAAATCATAAGATTAACAAAAAACTTCTTCTCAGTCACAATGAAAGTCAGAAGACAGAAGAGCAACATTGTTTAAGTACTTAAAAAAAAAAAGTGACTGGCTTACTCATCTATACACAACAAAAATATTTTTGAATAATGAAGAATTGATAAAGACTGTTTTCAGATTTAAAAGGCCAAAAGAAGTCTTCACCAGAAATGAAGCATAAGAAATGTTAAAAGAAGTTTCTAACGCAAAGGGAAAATGATATAAAATAGAAATTTGAATTTAATCAAAGTACATAGTACTAGAAAAGATAAATATGTAGGTAAATTTAAAACATTGTTTTTCTTATTGTTCATATTTATTTAAAATATAATTGACGGTTGAAAACAAAAATAAAAATGTATTTGGGAGTTAATAACATATGTAAAAGAAAATACATATAATACAAATAGTAAAAGTCATATTAGTCATATGAAGGGGAAATGGAAGTTTACTATTACAAAGTTGTTATGCTACATGTGATGGGATATAATATTATTGGAAAGTAGGCAGTGTCACTTAAAGAAGAATGCTGTAGACCCTACAGCAATCAAAAGAAAGAAGTACACCTAATCAGCTAATAAAATAGGTTAAATGCAACATGAAGAAATAATTAATGCAAAAGAAGAGAGGAAAAGGAAAAGAAAGAAAATGTGAGGTAAATACGAAACAAATAGCAAGATGGTAAGTTTAAATCTATCCATATAGATATGTATGACCTAAACACTCCAATTAAAAAGCAATGATTGTGAAGTGAGATTAAAAACTCAAGAGCCAACTACATATGCTATTTAAACATACAGTCCTTAACACTTTAAATACAAACAAACTAATAGATTAGTGTAAGAGGATGGAAACATATGTACCATGCAATTTCTAATCAAAGAAAGTTGGAGTGGTTATATTAATATTAGATGAAGTAGCCTTCAGAACAAGAAGCATTAATGCAGATAACAGGTAATTTTATAATGATAAAGATGTCAATTCATTAACAAGATGTAGCACTCCTAAATGTTCATTCATCAATAGAACATAACAATCCTAAATGTTTATGTACCTCCCAGCAGAAATTCAAGTTACATGAAGCAAATTCTTATAGAACTGAAAGGAGAAATAAACAAATCCACAATTAGAGTTGGAGATGTTGGCATACCTTTCAAGACAATTGATATAAGTAGAAAGAAAATAAGTAAATACATAGATGAAATCCCCAAATATATGGAAACCAAAAAAATACAAATCTAAAACACCCATAGATCCAAGTAGAAATTAAAAGGGAAATTAGAAAATATTTTGAACTAAATGAAAAGGGAAATATAACTGATCAAACTTGTGGGATGCAGCTAAAATAGTGCTGAAGTAGAAATTTACAGCATCAAATTTTATATTATGAAAGAAGAATCATCTAAAATTAGTGCCCTATGTTTCCAGGTTTTGAAACTGGAAAAGAAACAGAAACAGAAAAGTAAGTGGAAAATAACATAAGAAAAAACCAATATAGGAGAAGAAATTACTGAAATAGGAAACAAAGAAACAGTACAGGAAATCAATTAAATTGAACCTGATTCTTCAAGAATATCACTAAAATTGACATAACTCTAATCAGACTGATAGCAAAGAAAGAGAACATACAGTTTACCAATATCAAGAAAGGGATCTCACTATAGGTCCCACAATCTTTGAAAGAATAATAAATATTATGGCAAATTTATGCCAAAAACCTGAAGATTTAGATGAAATGCACAAATTCCTTGAGAGACACAAACTACAAAACCTCACTCAAGAAGAAATAGATAATCTGAATAAGTATAGGCCAAGTTTTAAAACTGAATTTACAATTAGATGTTTTCACACAGAGCCAAATCCAGTCCAGGATGGCTTTACTAGTTAACTCTAACAAAAAAAATTAACAAATAAATAATATCAATCTTACATAAACTCTTTCAAAATATGAAATGGTAGTACATTCTTCTCAACGCATTTTAGGAGGTCAGCATTACTCTGATGACAAAGCAGAGGCATCATGAGAAAAGAAATGTACAGACTACATAGTGTACAGACTACGTAGTGAATACAGGTGTCAGATCCTTAACAAAATTTTAGCAAATTGGATCTAGCAATTTATGAAAAGGATACTACATTAATCCAGCAGGATTTATCCCAGTAACAAAAGGTTGGTTTAATATTCAAAATTCAACAATTCATCATTTTAACAGATCAAACAATAAAAACTTATGTTCAGGTATGGGATTTCAAGAATGAAGGAGTAAGGAATTTGACAGACCCTCTCTACAAAAAAAAAGTTTCAATTATTTCACTACTGAATATAGTATATGTTTTTAAAAATTAATCATTTAAAGTCTCTGGAACTCATTTAAGGGAGGACAGCAAATAGAAAAATATTCAAGAAAATCTACTAAACCTTGTTAATAACATTGAAAGTCTATGATATTTGAGCCATGACCTGCTTCATCCAACTACCTCCCACCCTTCAGCTCATGTTTCTGGAAAGAGTGGTTGTGAAGTTGTACTCTCTTCCTCTACCCTGTCCCCTACTTGTAGAATGGAAACTATCCAGACATGGCATGCTGAAAATATTGGGCTCCAGATCAACCCCAACCAACATATTCCTTGGTCACAGACTCCATAATGAGAGGAGCAAGCCAAGAAGACCATGGGCTGCCACCTCCCCTCAATGACCACTGACAGAACAGAGATTATTACTGGAAAAAGTGGGTGCCTGCCCCAGTTTGGTGCAGTGGCACAGGGATTCTTCCCAGGTTGAAAGGCAGTGATATGGTTTGGCTGTGTTCTCAACAAAATCTCAACTTGAATTGTATCTCCCAGAATTCCCACATGTTGTAGGAGGGACTCAGGGGAAGGTAATTGAATCATGGAGGCCGGTCTGTCTCACAGTTATTCTCTTGATAATGAATAAGTCTCATGAGATCTGATGGGTTTATCAAGGGTTTCTGCTTTTGCATCTTTCTCATTTTCTCTTGCCACCACTACCTAAGAAGTGCCTTTCACCTCCCGCCATTATTCTGAGATCTCCCCAGTGTGGAACTGTAAGTTCAATTAAACCTTTTTTTGTTCTCTGTTATCGGAATATGTTTATCAGCAGCATGAAAACGAGCTAATACAGGCAGTCTGTAAGTACAAATGCTCTACAGCTCTGTGTGATGGGACTGACTTCATTTGAAACAGATAATATAAAAATCCGTGTCTAAGAACATGGCTGAAAATAATGGTGGACTTGGTGGAGAGCAATTAAGAGGAGGCTGGAAGCTCTAGAATACAAGCAAAATGATAGAGCAGCTTGAAGAGAAATAGGGAAAGAGATGGCTAAAAAGAGCCCTCCTGGGATCACAGTCATTTATGGGAGTCAAGAAGGCTATGCACATGTGCTAGGCCACAACCACTCAGGCACATGCAGAGCAGAAAGTAGGGGAAGAAATGAAAGCATTCCACAACCTGGACAGACAGGTCACATGACTCACTGGCATAAGGGACTTAAATGTAACCTATAACAAAATGTAACCTATAACAAACTGTTGAACAAAAGACTGCTCTGGCCCAGGGACAATTCCTGGGAAACCAAGTTAAAAATAAAATCAGGTTCATACATGGCAGTCTGGGCAACCATGTGCATGCCCAAGGCTGCAATCTTTCATGTGCAATTAGGGAGGGAGTCTCCAATACACTAGTCTCTGGCTGAATGTGGGACAAAAACGTACAAATATCCTGAACTGTGATGGCAGCTCCCAAGGCACACATATATCCTATAGTGTAAAATTATAACTGGATAAGGTGTCATAAACACAACTTTTTACCACTAAGTGGCTTATTCAAGCCCAGGGGCCAAGTCCATTCTGGACCTTAGGGTAGACCCCATCGATCACTGGTACTCCATCCACATTTCATTTGTTAGATGTTCTGGGTCATGGGGCTCTCTCAGGCAGAGACTGTGTCTAGCAGACACCCTCACCCTTCCTGGACAGGCCTGCAGACAGAGGCACGCCCTGCTTCTTCACTGGCCTATGAACTCACATCTCACACTCAGTGTATTGAGATTGGTGGCTCCTCCCCAGATTGAGTTCTGGTGAAAATCTCAACTCAGAACTCCTGAGCTGTGTGCTGCAACCTTGGGGCATTGGAACCATATCAGTGGCTTTGTCCTTTGCCTCCTTGGGGTCAGGTACCTGTTGTGCTGAGGGAGCTGAAATGTTCCCAGGCTGTGGGGAAAGCACTCCAGCACGGCCACTGGCAAAACAGTCAGGCCTAGCAGTGGAGACTGCTGTGTGAACAAACTTGCAGAATCAGCCAGGCAAGAGCCTTGGAGGGATTGTGGACAGGAGGACATGCAGAACAGGTGTGTCCAGAGAGCCTTGGGTGATGGGCGCCTATGGCTGCATTTTGCTGCAGCTGCTCCACATGTAAAACCCCCTGGGATCCATGTAGGCTAGAGCTCTGTCTTTGACTATTCTTTGGGCAGATCCCCTTGACAACTGAAATGACAGCAAGAGTTGTGGAATCTCTTGTAGCTAGAATGCCAGAGGTTCATGGTGAGAGTGGAGTGCCCTGCTGTCACTTCACTCACCCATTCCTTAGGAGGTATTCAGGACCAGGAACTAATCCTGGTGCTTGCACACCTATGCAGCTTTCCCAGCTTTCTCCCTATTCAGCCTTAGTATTTGTGTAACCTATCAAATCTCAGTAATTTCTCTCCAAAGATCTGTTTGAAGTAACAACAGATAGTGGAGAATTCACTGGTTCCTTTACTGGATATTTTGATATCTTGTGGTGGCAGAAGTGCTTCCTGGATGTGTCTATTTGGGCATTTTGTCCCTCCCTCCAGAAACTACTTTTAAAGAGGACCAGATGTGTATTTAGAAGACAAAGACTTCAAAGAAGCTATAATAAATATATTCATAGGGCTGGGCACAGTGGCTAATGCCTGTAACCCCAACACTTTGAGAGGCCATCAGGGGATGATTGCTTGAGACTGGGAATTTGAGACCAGCCTGGGCAACATAGTGAGAAAACAAAGACCTTAAAAAAACATGCTTAAGGAAGTAATGGAAGATGATCTCAGTGAAAATGTGTAACAACCTCCAGAAATGCTCTATGCCATAAAAGAAAAAGAAAACCTGGCAGAAAAATTCAAAATTAACTTTATCAGAATGCTCAAAATTAATAAAGTTTTATAACAATCAGAGAGCATTTATTTAGGAAAAACAGTTAAATCTTGGTTAAATCAACAAGCTTTGTGGCATTTCAAATAATCCTATTCACATCTGTGTCTCTCCAACTATGCAATAGAATTTTAAAACAATCTTGGTAAAAGCCAGCAGCAGCCTGACAGTCACTAGAAGAAAAAACAAGGTTAGACCGCCTTCAAAACCATATTGTCATTATTATTATTGTCATTGTTTGATTTGTCTGTTGACAAATTAAACTTTAATTAAAGTTTTTAAAGACTTGACTTGTCACTTAACCAATTTGAAAATCCCTTTTCATAGGAACATTTGTCAAAAATCATGTGTAGAAATGGTTTAATATCACAACTACCTGAAGTGGCTACAATGGTTCAGGCAGACAAGAAATGGACCAAAAATGGTAAATGGAAAAACTGAGTTATAAGTTGTCCATAGTGGGCTTTGAAAGTTGTTATATGTTCCTGGGAATCTAGAAAGCTACAAGTATGTGTAGGGCTATGTACATGCTCAGGGCTGTACACATGTGAAGGAAAAACCTGAGAAAACTCTGAGCTCTCACTACTGGCTAACCTTAAAACTCTATGTAAACAGGAACTGGGGTCTAAGGACGAGCTATAAATTGCCTACCAGAACACTGAAGATGTGTCCAAACACAAAGAGCCTCTCAGTGAAAACTAGGATACTTACTAGTTTCGTGTTTGTAATGAAACCTCCTTTTTAAATGTTAACTGACCACTAAGATAAATGAGCAGAGACTTCACTGACCACATATGAAAAGAATACAGACTTTACAGAATTAGATCAGAAAAGTTACTAAGCAAACAACAATAAGATCAACAGCAAACGATAGCAACAATGAACACCTTGGCAGGAGGGAGTATCTAATTTCCAGAGTTACCACATTATATTCTTTTCTATGTCAAGTTTTCAACAAAAATTATAAGACATGCAAAGAAACAAGAAAATATTGCCTATAATGGGGAAAACACTGTCCATTAAGAAGCCAGATGTTATATTTGCATAGCCTTTAAATTAGCTATTTAAAATATGTTCAAAGAACTAAAGAAGCCATGCCTAAAGAACTAAAGGAAAGGATGAGAGTTGTGCCTTATTGAATAAAGAACATTATTAAAGAAAGAGAAATTACTTTTAAGAGAAACTACAGTAATTCTGAGGTCAAAAAGATAACTAGATTTTAAAATATCTCAACAGCCGATGTGAGCAGATGGAAGAAAGAATCAACAAATAGTGAAGACAGTCCATTGAGTTTATCTAGTCTGAGGAACAGAAAGAAAAAAGAATGAAGAAAAGTAAACAGAGCCTCAGATAACTGACAGATACCATAAGCAGAACATTCTGTTTGTATGGGAACATACAAATATACATTCCGTTCTGTTTATGGGAACTCCACAAGGAGAAGGAGGAAGGTGGAAGGAATAACAGCTGAAGAAATGTCTGAAAACTTTCCAAGTTTGATTAAAAGTATCAATCTGCACATCAAAGAAGCTCAACAAATGCCAAATAGTGAAAAAAAATGAGAGCTCCAAACCTTGACACTTAATAATCAAACTGTCAAAGGCTATAGAAAAAAAGAATCTTGAAAGCAGTAAGAAAGAAACATGTAAGGGGGATCGTTAATTAAGAATTATCAATTGATTTCTCATCAGAAATTATAGAGGCCAGAAGGCAATGGGATGATACATTCAAAGTAACAAAAAAAATCACTGTCACTTGAGAATTATTTTATCCAGCAAAACCATTCTTCAAACATGAAGGAAAAGTAATATATTCCCATACAAACAGAAACTCAGAGAATTTGTCACTACAAACCTGTTTTACAAGAAATACTAAAGGGAGTCCTTCAGGCTGAAATTAAAGGACTCTAGACAGCATCCCAAATCCATATGAAGAAATAAAGATCACCAATAAAGATAACTAGACAGGGAAATATTAATTAAATTTCTGGGGTAAACCTAAGGGGAAAAACTCAAAAAATATAGTAATAAGTAACGGAATTACAATGCTACTGTAGAAAATATTTACACAGAAGAAGGCAGGAATGGAGGAACAGAAGAACAAAAAATATATAATACGTAGAAACAAATATCAAAATAGCTAATTTAAATCCTAACCTATAAATCACATTAAATGTAAGTGCATTAAATATTCCAACTAAAAGCAGAGATTGGCAGAATGTAAAAAAAATACAACGATTTGTGGTTTATAAGAGTCAAAATTTAGATTCAAATACACAAATAGGTCAAAAATGAAAGGACAAAAAATTATATATCATACAATTAGTAACCAGAAGAGAGTTTACATTGATACAAGACAAAATACACATGAGTGTAAATATTTATGACCTTGGCTTAGTCGATAGTTTCTTTGCATATAATACCAAAAGCACAAGCAGGAAAAAAGATGAATTAGATTTTTTTCTGTATTAAATATGTATGCTGCATATTATACTCTCAAGATAGTGAAAAGACAACTTATATAATTGATGAAAATATTTGCAAATCTTGTCTCTGGTAAGGGACTTGTATGAGAACATGTAAAAATTTCTTGCAATTCAGCTATAAAAAGACAACCCATTTAAAAAACAGAAAAAGTATTTGAATGGACATTTCTTCAAATAAGACTTATAAATTGCCAATAAGCACACGAAAAATTGCTAAACAACATTAGTTATTAGGGAAATACAAATCAATACTCCAATTGGATATCACTTTCCATCACCTAGGACGTTCATAATCCAAGAGATGAATAATAACAAATGGATGGGGAGAAAGTGGAACCCTCATACACTACTGGTGGGACTGTATAACGGTGCTTTTGCTTTGGAAAACAGTATGGCAATTCCTTAAGCATAGAGTTACCATGTGACCTAACAGTCCCACTCTTAGGCATATACTCAAAAGAAATAAATACATGTACCTTACACACTTGTACACAGATGAGCACAGCAGCATTATTCACAATAGCCAAAAATTGAAAACAACCCAAATGTCCAACTGATCAATCGATAAATAAAATGTATAACCATACAATTGGATATTATTTAGCAACAAAAAGGAATAAAGTCTTGACACATACTAAATCATGGTTGCATCCTGCGAACATTATGCAAAACAAAAAAAATCCAGACACCAAGGACTACATATTTTATTATTTCATTTATATGAAATATCCAAAATAGACTTCTTCTGAACATACCTATAATTACTTTCTATTTGGTTTTGCTAAATGGCTGGAATGTAATCTGTGGTCATATTGCTACCATGAGGGTAAACCTTACCTGATTATGATGTCTACACAGGAAAGAGCGGAGCCAAGATATAAAGAAAGATAGATTTATAAAGGCATATGTTGAATACAAATATCCATCTGTATACCAAGTAATCCCACTTAAGTGAATTTAAAAAGTCCCAGTTTATGTTGGATCTCTTGTCACATGCAATAGAAAGAGTCCTAACTAATGTGGTTCTGTAAAAATAATTATTTGTTTTTCAGTTCCAAGGTAATTAAGATATTGTAAATTCAGGGAAAATGTGCTTCAGAATTTTTTTGACCGTAATAGTAATGTCTTTTTGTGAATATTCATTCTTCAGTAGAATAATTGACCAGTAGAAAAGGCCAAACCCTGTCTAGTATGTATATATCAGTTAAACATGCAATAACTTGGATTATATGATCATCATTTTCATATTCAAATTTCATTTAAAAATACATTACTTTTTAGTGGTAATAGTAGTTCTTCCACCAGTGGAGGGTTGGTTATGAGATGAGTATATTTCTTGCCGCAACTTTGAGAGTTCCTTACAAATAAAAGATAATATAATCATTTGAAGGAAAGTAGAATGAGATAAGAAGTATATTGAATCATTTAGCAAGGTTACTAACAATAACTACACCCCCTCCTTTTTACTCCTTTTTAGCCTTGAGGTAACAATGTTCTAATCCCACTTGTTAAATATCATCTAGTGTTGCTTTGCAGTACCTAATAAGTTACATTATATGCCTGTGCAGGAACCTGCAACTGATACAGGATATCCAAATTTGGAGGATAACTTGAGATTGAATGGGCATGGTTCTCAAGATGAGGATGTGAAAGTTTTTGCTCTGAAAAGCCTTAAAACTATATCCATAGAAGAAAAGTATTGAAACTTCAATATATAAGCAGATATAGTTTCCTAACAGAGAGTTTATCAATGAATGTTACTACAGGCACCATTTGCTCCATAATAGCAATACAATATTACCCATAATTTTTGATAATTCCTTCAGTACCTATTGAATGCCGTATCATGGGCTACAGGCTACAGATACAAGGAGGAATATAATACATGCTTTAATGAAGCATCTCATAACATAGTAAGGAGGTCATAGTCTACTGGGAATTTCACTGCTAATGAAATACAAAATCAATGTCTTAAAAATATTAAATGTACAACAGCACTTATTTTTTGCTTCAATTCTAACTTTCATTTGAATTGTTTATCCTGAAATATGTATATTCTACTTCCTCACTTGCATATATTTTATTTCATGAAATAAAGTGAGTCCTGGATACGTGTCCTTTTCTAGTCCATAGGAAGTATTTATCCCACAGTTCTAAGTTATATTACTTTTCTCCACCCCCACCCCTTCCTTTTATACCTCTGACTGACGCTTTATAAGAGAATCCTTCTCTTCCAGCAAGCTTGTCAGTTCATGAAGCTTAAATTGGAAGTCACTACAACTTCCGTCTCTCTTTGAAACATCTTTCTGGTACTGGTTTAATTGGGACTAAGGATTTAAAAAGAATAAATATTATTACAATCTTCATTTACAAAACATGTAACTGAGTTCCAGGGAGGTTAAGTGACACAAACTCACACAGCTAGTTATGAAATGAAAGTAAAATACCAATAGTCATAAACTACAGAATTCCATGAGTATGTAATATGAATTGAAAGGCCAATTACAAATTTCTCCTTTTTTTAAGGTGCCTTTGCTATGTAATACTAAACATTATCTACGTAACAGTCTTAGGCCACAAGATTTAAAGTAAAGCTAAGAAAACAGGCACTTTAGATTCCTTAAATTACTAATTAAGGAAATTACAATTATTATTGGTAAATAACTACTATTACATTCTGATTTTCAGTTTACAAAATATTCCTCCTGCATGAATTGTCTCAGTTCTCACAGCAGCCCTGTGAAATAAGCATTATTATTATTATTATTATCATTATTATTATTTTGACACGGAGTCCTGCTCTGTCTCCCAGGCTGGAGTGCGGTGGCACGATATCGGCTCACTGCAACCTCTGCCTCCTGGGTTCAGGTGATTCTTCTGCCTCAGCCTCACGAGTAGCTGGGACTACAGGTGCGTGCCACCACACCTGACTAATTTGTGTGTGTGTATGTTTTTAGTACAGATAGTGTTTCACCATATTGGCCAGGCTGATCTCGAATTCCTGACCTCTTGATTTATCTACCCCAGCCTCCCAAAGTGCTGAGATTACAGGCGTGAACCACCACGCCCAGACATAAGCACTATTATAATCTTCATTTACAAAACAGATAATGGGCTCCAGAGAGGTTAAATGACACCTCCACACGGTAACATAGCTACAACTCCAAGACAGGTCTTCTACTACCAATCTTGTCCATTTCCTTCTTTAACTTATATGTGTCTAGGTTAGGTTGAAGTGCTATTAGTAATGTTAGGATGGAAAAGAAATCAGTGAAAGAAATCTGCTAGAAGTATTGGTAGGTTTGTAAAACAAATTATATTTTGTTTCATTTTGATTTTTGGTAAAAATTATACAGTGATATTTGGAGAGACAAATATGTGATTATTTTGTTTAATAAATATTTAAGTATATTTTACTACATTTAGGAATCAGTAAATCAAGGATTAGATTAAGTAAATTCAACCTAGAATTACAAGATAAGGCAATATATACTTACAAATATCATCTTAATTTTGATGTCAATTATACGTACATAAAACTTAACATTGTTTTTATCCTCGTGCTTGACAAAGTCCTTGCTATTTATCATCCCTCAAAATTAAGTGAGAATTTTTACAAATCTAGCTGTGGCTCTGCTGGGTAATCTCAAATATTGCTTTTGCCTGCATAAGCATGCTTTAGGCAAAATCATAAAGAGTCCTCCACCTATCCCAAAAAATAAATTAGTAGAAAAAAAAACACTGAAATGAATGTCTTCTTTTATTTTCCTAGAAGAGATTAAGCTGAACTAGAAAATAATTTAATGATCATATTTTAGTTATAGTAATGTGTATTTAAAACAAAAGGATCCGTGACGTATTTCTAAAACTCTGCCTTCAGCTAATTTTTTCTTGTAGCTTTAAACTTGAAGCCATCATTATGTTGCTAGAAAGTTTGTGTTGACCTGTGTATTTATGCAATGTATTAAGATCAACGTACCCTCAGTCTGCAGATCTCTCTATCTTTCTCCATTCTCAAGTTTTTTACCATCTCCGTGTAATGGTTGCCAATCTCATCCATTTTAGCCTGCAGCACCGGCCCTGTGCAAGTCTCAGAAACCTATAGAAGGCAAAATAACTATCTGTAATTGGATTGTTTTGAAGAAAATACATATTATGTTACAAGGATTATTATTAGATGAAAACTACATGATTAAGACATTGAAATAATGAAAGTGATTTTCAGGAACTGCATTATAAAGCTCAAATGTCAGTGATTACGATCTAACAGTGTGTGAGGGAAAGCAGTCCATATATTTTCTCAAGATGAATAGAATATATATATTTACTATTTATATTGCCAATGCTAGGATTGCAATGATGTAACCAAGGCAATACTGTGTATTTAAAATGAAGTTTTAATACCTGCATTCTAAGGTTTTGATTCTCTTGCTCTAAATTACGTTTACAATATTCCAGTTCTTTTAGTCTGTATTCCATGTCTGAAAGTGTATGTCGAAGAGAGAGATTGTTTTCTTCCAATGCCTGGCATTTTGAACTTGAGTCTTGAAGTCCTTGCTGTAAAGAAGACACAAGTACATAAGACAAATGCATTTTGTTTTTGGTGACAGAGTGGTCTTTTTATCGATTCATTTAATTGAATCAAGTAATTATTTTACTAAGCCCAGTTTTCTTATACTCTTGGTCTTACATGGTACATTAAGTCAGCCATGTAAGATATTATAGTGTTGCCTCTAGTCTCACTTTCCTATTTTGAGTGAGAGGGAATCATGACTAGATGAATTTATAATGTCTCAATTTAACAATCGGATGCTTGCTACTCTGTGACAATACTGAACCCTGCTTTCTAGTAGGCACAAAAATGACCATATGACTGATTATTTATGTAACAACTAGTAACTGAGCAAGAATTTGGGACAGTCATAGGAGTAAAGATCAGGAACAGGTAAGCCTTAGAGACTACTTAACAATTTCCTAGGAATTCTCTCTGCTCAGACATCCAGAGAACTCATCTAGAGTTTTTTCATTCATTTATTTATTGCACAAACATGTGTTAAGGTCTACAACAGGTTTTTTCATTGACATGTTAGTAGATTAAATAAATTCATGAACCTAGATTTTTAGCATTTATACAACTCTGGTCACCCAACAACATAAATAATTGTATGCCGTATATACTTTATATCTAAAATACATAAGATTATCTGTTTTTCTGAGAGGGCTTTCAGCCATTGGAAATGCCCAAAGCCTCTCAATTCTCATATGAACAAATTTTTCCATCATATTTTAATTCTATCTTGATTATATCTCATAACCCCAATGTGCCAGTAATTGTGTATATGAAAAGCTATTAATCTAGTTTAACATCAATAAAAGCATCAATTTACCTGCTGCTGGTGATTATTTGCTCTCACTGATGCCAAGAGTTCTTCGTACTCTTTTATTTGAGTATCTTTGAATGATAAGTCTTTCTCGAGTCTCATCTTGTCATTTTCCAGAGACTAGAAGCATAAATTATTTATTATGATTCAGAATTACAGAAACTTGTCAACAGTCACATAATACAAAGACTTGTTTACCTTGGAAGATTTAAATAAGCACTTGTTTCATTTGTACTTGCTTAATAAGGCAAAATTCTTAAAAGTTAAGACAATATGGGATACGAAATGATTGAAACTTCTAAAACCTTAATTGAAAGAGACATTTTGATGGACTGACTAACTGTACATGAAATGAAACAGAACCTTCTGAAATCTGTTAATGTTTTCCTCCAATCTACAAAGAGTCCTTGTTAATCCCAGCAGGTGGCAAATTTTTTAATTAGAGTCTAAGTATGTTCATCAAAACCCAGAAACAACAAAACTACTCCAAAGTCCTCAAGGCATTATTCAATGTGTGGAAAGCATTCTGAATGTATCTAGCTGATGGCACCAAGAACACCAATTAAACTAGAAAACAGAAAAAAAAAATATTTTTTTAGAGAAAAATGTTTTCAAGTTATTATATTTGAATGGAAATTCAGAGTATGATTTATAAATATGAAAAAGAGGGAATTTACCTTCAATGAGTCAGATTATTTTAATTTTGCAAACTTATTAAATTGCTTTAGTCGTAAACTAAATAATACGTGCACATCCAACATTCTTTCATTTATACTTTAGATACCTCTTTTCTCCTCTCTCAATGCCAATTAACTGTTTGAAGAAAATAATTGAGCTTTGTCTGAGTAAGCATAATATTGTGCTGTATTAAATTTTAAAAAGGTATACTGGACATCTTTATTTCTGTATCAGGAAGCTAGGAATTAGAAAGGCTTTGGAAAATATAAAAATAAATCTTACTGTCAAGTCATTTTGAAGATGTCCAAGCTCCTTCCGTATGTTGCTAAATGTGGACAGCACTAACCGGAGTGACTTATCAGACATACCCCTCATCTGGAGGAAGAAAGGATTAATGGTTTATTTTTACTAATATTTGAAAGTAGGCAATATAAGTGAAAGTTATTTTTTTGTTCATACTAGCAAACTTATTAATAATTTTACTTTGATATGGCAAATTAGAATAGTGATACAAGGCATTTTGTCAATAATGTGTTTAAGTAATCCAAATAATAGTCCTGAAGATAGCATAGCTATGTATTTATAACAAGTATTTATTATTTTTGCCATGGCAAAGTATCATCTTTGTCACAAGGTACAATTCTATCAGCAAAATTTTAATTTTACATTATTCTTTATTTAAAAGATTAGAAGAGATGAGACAGTTAATCATCAAATAATAAAATGAATCTCCCTAAGTGTATTGCCAACTTCCTGAATTTTGCCTGAGTGAGAAGAATATAATACTACTTAAGTTTAACTTTAACTTATAGAGCCATCTCAATTTTTTTAAAAACTGGAATTCACTCTGTCACCTAGGTTGGAGGGTAGTGGCATGATCTCATTTCACTGCGATCTCCGCCTCCTGGGTTCAAGCAATTCTGCCACCTCAGCTTACTGAGTAGCTGGGACTACAGGCAAACACCAACATACCCAGTGAATTTTTATTTTTTGAGCAGAGAATGGGTTTCACTCTGTTGGCCAGGCTGATCTCAAACTCCTGACCTCAAGTGATCTGCCAGCCTTTGTCTCCTAAAGTGCTGGGATTAGAGTTATGAGCCACTGCACCCAGCCCATCTCAAATTTTAAAGAGAGAGGAAACTCTTTTACTAGATTAGTCTCATTTCTTTAAAGAAAAATGGTTTAAAAAACAGACGTCTAACTTCCACTTCTGCAAAGATGGGGTAGAAATACTTTCCACACCCAAGCAGACGTTTGTTTAAGGTGTAACTTTGTAACTTCAGCCTCTGATTGGTCGCTTTCTGAAACCAATCTGACTAATAACAGGCCACTACTTGAATTACATAGAATGTACACTAAGTTACCAATGGGAAACCTTCTAGAGGGCATTTAAACCCCAGAAAATTATATAACTGTGCTCTTGAGCCAATTGCTCAGCCCACTTCCACCCTGTGGAGTGTGCTTTCATTTTCAATAAATCTCTGCTTTTGTTGCTTTACCAAAAAAAAAAAAAGGAAGAAAAAAATACTTTTCTCTAGCCTTCCTGCTAAGTACAACTAGAAGTCCTGGACATTATATATAAAACAAACATAAAAAGACTCAGATTGGTGAAAAGAGAGATGATTGGTTAGGAATCTTGGGACCTGAGAAATGACACAGCAGTGAGTTCCTGGGTTTTCTTTTTGCTTCATATATTAGATCAACGTTGGGGAAGCTGGTAATCTAGTTACATCAATGAACAACAAAAGTCCTGAGAAAAGCCTTTTCTCTCTAGCCAAAGGACCATGAAAGAGTCAGCCTAGCAGGACAGAAAACTTTTAGATAGTAACCAATGTACCTTAGCCAACACCACAGAAGAAACTGCAACTCTACTTCCACACAGACGATCAAAGGCCAAGAAGAGATTTTTTTTTTTTTTTGAGACAGTCTCACTCTGTCGCCAGGTGCCAGGCTGGAGTGCAGTGGCACAATCTCGGCTCACTGCAACCTCCACCTCCTGGGTTCAAGCAATTCTCCTGCCTCAGCCTCACGAGTAGCTGGGACTACAGGTGCATGCCACCATGCCCAGCTAATTTTTGTATTTTTGGTAGAGATGGGGTTTCACCATGTTGGCCAGGATGGTCTCGATCTCTTGACCTCATGATCCTCCTGCCTCGGCCTCCCAAAGTGCTAGGATTACAGGCTTGAGCCACCATGCCCGGCCAAGAAGAGATCTTAGACTTCCCCCTTGTCAGGCTCTATGGAGGTACACAACACATTCACTAGGACGGTGTCAGAAAAGGAAGAGTGGAGAGATGGGGCTTTCATTCCCAATGGTCAAAAATGAAATGCCAAGCACTGTGATATCAATTGAGACTGGGAAGGGAGCTTGGGCTTTCACCCTAGCACATCAAGAGATGCTAAGTGAGGGAACCTCTACTTCCACCACCAGCCGGCAGTAATAGGTAGTGCACACACTTTCTCTGATATTTGAATATCTGAATGAGACCCAGACAGTGACAACATAAAAATGGCCAGGTCTCACATCCAAGTACTAGCCAGGCTCAATCCTGTTTAGCTTCTAAGATCAAAGGAGATCAGGCATGTTCAGGGTCAATTGAAAATCACTGATAATTCCAAGAACAGCAAAAATCTCAACTCAGTAACAAAAAACACTTAATTGATGACAACATCAAGATAATAGAAATGTTAGAATTACCTGATAAAGCATGCAAAACAAACATCATAAAATAGTTCAACAAGAAGTCACAAAGAGACTGTAAAAATATATTGTCTCAACAACAAAATAGAAAGTCTCAGCAAATAAATAGAAGACATAAAAAATACCTAAATAGAAATATTAGAACTGAAAAGGTCACTAACCAGACAAGTGGCCGGGCACGGAGGCTCACGCCTGTAATCCCAACACTTTGGGAGGCCAAGGTGGGCAAATCACCTGAGGTTGGGAGTTCGAGACCAGCTTGACCAACATGAAGAAACCCCATCTCTACTAAAAATACAAAAATTAGCCCAGCCTAGTGGCGCATGCCTGTAATCCCAGCTACTCAAGAGGCTGAGGCAGGAGAATCGCTTGAAACTGGGAGGCCAAGGTTGCAGAGAGCCAAGATCACGCCATTGCATTCTAGCCTGGGCAACAAGAGTGAAACTCCATCTCAAAAAAAAAAAAAAAAAATCTAGACAAGCAAAAAAAACCAAACCAAAGAAACAAAACTCTCAATGGTAGGCTAAAAAGCAGAATGCAGAGAACAGAGGAAAGAATTAGTGAACTTAAAGATAGAACAAGATAAAGTATATAATCTGAATATTAGAAACAAATAAATTAGAAGAAAATTAAACAGAGCCTAGAGGCCTGTGAGTGTATAACACATGCTTTCATGTTCAGAGTACTGGAAGAAAGGAGAAAGAGGATGGAGCTGAAAAAATATTCAAAAAAATTATGGCTGAGAACTTTCCCAAATTAGAAAAAACTGGTAACATACATATTCAAGAAGCTACGCATATTCCAAACAGGATAAGGCCAAAGAAATCCATTACCATGCAAATCCGCTCTTAGTCTGAATGGCTTCCCTTTGTGGATGACTCGGTCTTCCTCTCTGGCTGCCCTTAACAATTTTCCCTTCGTTTCAACCCTGGTGAATCTGACAATTATGTGTCTTGGGGTTGCTCTTCTCGAAGAGTATCTTTGTGGTCTTCTCTGTATTTCCTGAATTTGAATGTTGGCCTGTCTTGCTAGGTTGGGGCAGTTTTCCTGGATAATATACTGAAGAGTGTTTTCCAACTTGGTTCCATTCTCTCTGTCACTTTCAGGTACACCAAACGCAGGTTTGGTCTTTTCACATAGTCCCATATTTCTTGGAGGATTTGTTCATTCCTTTTCATTCTTTTCTCTCTAATCTTGTCTTCACGCTTTACTTCATTAAGTTGATTTTCAGTCTCTAATATCCTTTCTTCCGCTTGATTGATTTGGCTATTCATACTTGTGTATGCTTCACGAAGTTCTTGTGCTGTGTTTTTCAGCTCCATCAGGTCTTTTATGTTCTTCTATAAACTGGTTATTCTAGTTAGCAATTCCTCTAACCTTTTTTTAAGGTTCTTAGCTTCCTAGCACTGGGTTAGAACATGCTCCTTTAGCTCAGAGGAGCTTGTTATTACCCACCATGTGAAGCCTGGTTCTGTCAATTTGTCAAACTCAGTCTCCATCCAGTTTTGATCCCTTGCTGGCGAGGAGTTGTGATCCTTTGGAGGAGAAGAGGCATTCAGTTTTTTGGAATTTTCAGCTTTTTTGTGCTACCTTTTCCTCATCTTCGTGGATTTATCTACCTTTGGTCTTTGATGTTGGTGACCTTCAAATGGGGTTTTCATGTGAACATCCTTTTTGTTGATGTTGATTCTATTCCTGTTTGCTAGTTTTTCTTCTAACAGTCAGGCCCCTCTGCTCCAGGTCTGCTGGAGTTTGCTGGAGGTCCACTCCCGACCCTGTTTGCCTGGATATCACCAGCGGAGGCTGCAGAACAGCAAAGATTGCTGCTCATTTCTTCCTCTGGAAGCTTTGTCCCAGAGGAGCACCCACCAGGTCCCAGCCAGAGCTCTCCTGTATGAGGTGTCTGTTGAACCCTGCTGGGATGTGTCTCCCATTCAGGACGCATGGGAATAAGGGACCCACTTGAGGCAGTTTGTCCCTTAACAGACCTCAAGTGCTGTGCTGGGAGAGCTGCTGCTCTCTTCAGAGCTGGCAGGCAGGAACGTTTAAGTCTGCTGAAGCTGCGCCCACAGCTGCCCCTTTTCCCAGGTGCTCTGTCCCAGGGAGATGGGAGTTTTATCTATAAGCCCCTGATGGGACTGCTGCCTTTCTTTCAGAGGTGCACTGCCCAGAGTGGAGAAATCTAGAGAGTCAGTCTGCCTACAGCGGCATTGCTGAGCTGTGGTGGGCTCCACCCAGTTTGTACTTCCTGGTGGCTTTGTTTACACTGTGAGGGGAAAACCACCTACTCAAGCCTCAGTAATGGTGGACGCCCTTCTTGCCACCAAGCTCAAGCATCCCAGGTTGACTTCAGACTGCTGTGCTGGCAGCAATAATTTCAAGCCAGTGGATCTTAGCTTGCTGGGCTACATGGCAGTGGGATCCACTGAGCTAGACCACTTGGCTCTTTGGCTTCGGGCCCCTTTCCAGGGGAGTGAAGGGTTCTATCTTACTGGCATTCTAGAAAGAAAACTAACAAACACCATGCTAAAAGGGAAATTGTGGCACTAAATACTTACATTAGAAAACAAGAGAGGTTTCAGATCCATAGCCTAAGTTCCTGTGTCAAGCAACTAGACAAATAAGAGCAAAATATACCAAAAGCAAGCAAAGAAGGGGAGTGATAAAGATAAAAATGGAAACTTATCATTTTTGTGGTAAGACCATTAAAAATTCATTCTTTTAGCAAGTTTAAAACAGAAATCAATGAAACTGAAAACAGAAAAGTGATAGCAAACACCAATGAAACTGAAATCTGCTTGTTTGAAAAAGTCAATTAAAATTGATAAACCTCTAAGAAGATTGACAAAGAAGAAAAACAGAAGACATTAATTATTAATATCAGGAATTAAATAAGGAATAGCAATGCAGACCCTGCAGCTATCAAAAGGATAAAATACTATGAACAATGTGAACAACTATAAATGCATATATTTGACAACTTAGATGGAATGGACTACTTCTTTGACTAACTCACCCGATATAAAACAAATCATTTGAAGAGCCCTTTAACTATTAAGGAATTGAATTTAGTTTTTTTCTAAAATTCCCCTAAACCAAATCTCCAGGCCTAGATATTTTCACTGGAGAATTCTATCAAATGTTAAAAAAGAATTAACAGCAAATATTCAGACTCTTTTAGAAAATAGAAATGAAAGAAACACTTCCTAACTCATTTTATGAAGCTTGTATTACCCTGATACCAAAACCAAAGAGTACCAAAAAAAAAAGAAAGAAAACTACAAACCTACAAACCAATGTCTCTCATGAACTTACATGCAAAGATCCTCAGAAAGAGTTTTCAAAAAAAAAAAAAATAGACCTCCAATGCACTTTGGATGGACATCCCACCACTGGAGATAATATCCAGGATGTCTCCAAGATTCAGGTTTTGAGGAGCATATGTGTTCCCCAAACCGCCATCTATAATACAAAGTGTTTGCCACTAAAATATTTCATTGCATTTTCATAAGCATGATACCAGCTTCAGTACTTTGATGATCAACAAAGACCTGAGACCAAATATCAAACTTAGAAATTGGCGTCACGAGACAAAACTAGATTATCTTTAGGTTCATTTGTTGGAAAAACATGTACTCTTCTTTTTAGTCATATTTCCTTAGCATCTATCTGATTTTGTTGTTAACTTTTGTTGTTGTTGTTGTTTGTTTTTGAGATGAAGTCTTGCTTTGCCACCCAGAATGGTGTGCAGTGGCACTATCTCAGCTCACTGCAACATCTATTTCCTGTGTCAAGCAATTCTCTTGCTTCAGACTCCTGAGTAGCTGGGATTACAGGAACGTGCCACCATGCCCAGATTATTTTTGTATTTTTAGTAGACACGGGGTTTTACCATGTTGACCAGGATGGTCTCAAACTCCTGACATCAAGTGATCCACCCACCTCAGCCTCCTAAACTGCTGAGATTACAGGCATGAGCCACCACGCCCATTCCTTAGCACCTATCTTGATCTGTGACCTCTCCTTTCTTCATGGGGAATTTACTGTTCCAGTGATCTCTAGTCTTCCACAATTCAAGAAAAGTTAGGAACTGGACTTTTCATCTCTCCTTGCCAATGATGAGGTAGGGTAGGTGTGGTAGGGGAAAGGGTGGAATGGAGAAGAGGAAGGTAAAAACTATGAGATAGAGTCAGATTGTACTAAAGCACTGAGGAGTGAATAAGGGCATTCCACAGAAAGAAGTAATATTTCCAGAATGTTTTCCTGAATGCTAGTCATTCAATATAATTTTTTGTGATCTGACTAAACTTTAATATAACCCTTGTCTAATCAAAGAATCATCAACTCTTAGGAAACAGGATTTTAATTTGGAACTTTCTGTTCTTAATTAAGGGAAGCAACCTAGGGAGCTGTTTGTTAGTGTTGATTTCACACATCCATTCTTGACCTGATCTCACCTGCAGAATGTAGCGAATTTGCTGTTTTGTAAACTCTGACAATCCTTTAGGAATCAATGATTCAATGTCTTCTGACTGTAAGAAAAAAAAAAAGGCTTGTCCATGGAACAGATACACATCAATCATAAGATCAGCAATCCACAGACTCCTGTGTAATGGGACAAATTTTAGGAATATTAAAAGATTAATTCACTTTTTGAGAAACAGTTTCTATGAGCTTCATTTTTAGCCTTATCAGTTCTTACTTTAAAAAATCAATTATATTACAAACAGTATAAAAATAATCCTGAATTCCATGCATTTTGAGGAAAAGTTTTGGGCAACCAATGAGAAGTTCCATTTCTATTTATAAAAAGACAAAACTAAAACAAAAGCAAAATGGCCTACTAAATTCCTTTGCACACTTTATTCATTGTATATTTTTAAAAACTGGAAGTTTTTTGGGTGATAGGTATGACACTGCTAAAGCTGATTTTTGAAATAATGAAAACTTTGGGAAATAAAATAAAAATTAAGGGTGTTACAGATTTTACTGAGAATTTACATAGAGCTGTAGTGACTTTTGAAAGATTATGATGTTGCTACAACACTGAAAAGCTTCAACTAATTATAAGTGGGGAACTGAAGTGAAGTACTTTTTTAAGGTAATTTAGGAATTACTGAATAATTGTAATGAATGCAGTATACCAGTAACTGGAAAAAAAATGATTAAAAGCACAAAAGAGGCCATTGTGCTTTTTATTGCATTGAAATAAGTTTTTCTCTATTTGATTATTCTATTAAAAGCAATTATTAAGATAATATGCATATGTAATAGATTAATACTTGAAAATATTTTTACTTTAAGTTGCTGACTAGCATGGCACATACAAGGCTTTGAAGCATATCAAAACTAAATTTGCTATTTAATCAATCATATAGATTTCAGTTTTCTAAAGCAGAGACTATGTGGTCAGTGAAATATCTCTTGTACCCCATAAATACACCTACTATGTACACACAAAAATTAAAAATAGAACATTTCAAACAAACATTGCAATAAGCATAGACAAATTAAATCATAAACTGACAGCTGATAAAAATTTTTATGAATGATTACTAGTTTTGTAGCCATTATAAGTATGTAAGTGTTTATATAATTTTAAAGGCAAAGTGGCCATCATTTCTTTCACTTACCTGCATTTTCAGTCTAGCAAAGGTACTTACCTAAAAGAATATTATTATTGCAAATATCAGAATCTACTTTGTTATTATACTATATTTGATTTTCAGGTAGTTTTGCACTTACCTCATCTGTCGACTCAAAGTCCTGTTTGCTGCAAGAACAACAAAAAAAAGATAGACAACTTTAGAAAAGTGCATTCACTGATCATATATAAATGCTAGTTTTCTATTTTTATCTTACTTTTTGAAATATAAGAGCACTTATTCAGTTTATAAGCACAAGTGAAAATGTTAAAACTAAAATGGTACTTTAGTTTGACTAAAATAATTTTTCTGGAATTCCCAGATCTATTAAAAATGAACATTGGAATAACAAAACAATAAAATATGCAGAAATGGTTAGTGCCATCCATTAGCACCAGTTTAATTGTAGCTAGATTAGAAGTCCTCAGTGCTTGGCAGTAAATGCTACTTGGGTGAATAAATCACGAAAATACCATTTCTCTCTTTATTTCCACCTTCCTTTTCTCCTTCTTGTATCTTTCAGTGCTGATTCCATCTTCTCTCCACAGTGTTTTCAAGTTCTTCATAACCTCTTTAACAAAATCAAAACTTGCAAGACAAGGCTAAATAACTCATTTAATCTATACTAGAATATATTTGGTAATGATGAGGCTTGAAGGATATTTGAATCTTTACATAGGGACAAAGCATTAAGCAAAATGATCAGAA
Organism: Cacajao melanocephalus; assembly: GCA_963573385.1. Classification (NCBI taxonomy): domain Eukaryota; kingdom Metazoa; phylum Chordata; class Mammalia; order Primates; family Pitheciidae; genus Cacajao; species Cacajao melanocephalus. The sequence goes on along the minus strand of CAUYLG010030235.1, from coordinate 20,402 downwards.
TTCTATTAGGGTAATAGAATTTCCAGCATCATAATGAGGATTTGGTCACAGGGGTTGAAAGACCCTTTGTGGAGCCGTGTTAGGTAGGAAAACACTGCAGGAAAATTGTTACTGGTTATACCACACTGGCACTTACTCCTTTGGGAATGTTGAAAACTGGAAAGGATACACTTACAGTGTTGTCTGAGGCAAGACACAGGCCTTCATTTTTGCCAACTTGTTCCTGCTCCACTTGATGGAAGAATTAGGCCCAAAATATATATGGTAAACATACTTCTCAAACAAACAAATAAACAAAAAACAGTAAACATGGGTTTTGACGGAAGACAGAATATTTATTTTATTTTGAAGTCATTAACTTGTCTTTGTTGCCTAATAGAATTTTATCATGAAAACATTCCAAGATTGATTGGTTTATTCACTTTTGAAACTTTTGTTTTAGGTTGAGGAGTACATGTACAGGTCTGTTATACAGGAAAATTGCATTTTGTGGTGGTTTGGTGTACAAATTATTTCATCACTGAGGTAATAAGCACAGTATCCAATAGGTAGTTTCTTTATCCTCATCCTCCTCCCACCCTCCACCCTCAAGTAGGCCCCAGTGTCTGATGCTCCCTTCTTTGTGTCTACACATACTCAGTGTTTACCTCCCATTTATAAATGAGAACATACAGTATTTGGCTTTCTGTTCCTGAATTAGTTTGCCAAGAATAATGGCCTCCAGCTCCTTCCATGACTCTGCAAAGGATATGATCTCATTCTTTTATGTGGCTATATACTATTAGATGGTGTAGATGTACTGCATTTCTTTTATCTAGTCTACCATCAATGGGCATTTAGGTTAATTCCACGTCATTGCTATTGTGAATAGTGCTGCGATGAACATAGGTGTGCAAGTGTCTTTATGCTAGAACGATTTATATTCCTTTGTGTATTGGTTGAAACAGTTTAGCAATTAGTCCAAGAACTTAAAACAGAATCAGCATTTGATTCAGTGGAATTGCTGGGTCAAATGCTGGTTCTGTTTTAAGTTCTCGGACAAACTGCCAACTACTTTCCACAATGGCTAACCTAGTTTAGACACCCACCAGCAGTGCCTAAGCATTCCCTTCTCTCCACAACTATGCCAGCATCTGTTATTTTTTGACTTTTTAATAACAGCCATTCTGACTGCTGTGAGAAGGTATTTCATTATGGTTTTGACTTGCATTTCCCTAATGTTCAGTGCTGTTGAGGGTTTTTCATATTCTTGTCAGTCACATGTATGTCTTCATTTGAAAAGTGTCTGTTCATGTCATTTGCCCACTTTTTAATGAGGTTGTTTGTTTTTTGCTTGTAAATTGTCAAAAAGAAGTGTGGCAATTTCTCAAAGACCAAAGACAGAGATACTATTTGACCCAGCAATCCCATTCCTGGGTATATACCCAAAGGAATATCAATAATTCTATTGTAAAGGCACATGCATGCATATGTTCATTGCAGCACTATTCACAATAGCAAAAACCTAAAGGCCCATTAGTGATAGACTGGATAAAGAAAATGTGGTACATATACACCATGGAATACTATGCACCCATAAAAAAGAACAAGAGCATGTCCTTTGAAGGGACATGGATGGAGCTGGAGACCATTATTCTTAGCAAACTAACACAGGAACAGAAAACCAAATACTGCATGTTCTCACTTATAAGTGGTAGCTAAATGATGAGAACACATGGACACATAGAGGAGAACAACACATACTGGGGCCTATTGGAGGGTGGAGGGTGGGAGGAGGGAGAGGATCAGGAAAAATAACTAATGGGTACTAGGTTTAATACCTAGGTGATGAAATAATCTGTACAACAAACCCCCATGACACAAGTTTACCTATGTTACAAACCTGTACTTGTACTCCTGAACTTTAAAAAATGTTTAAGTTTCTTATAGATTCTGTATATTACACCTGTGTTGGATGTATAGTTTGCAGATATTTCCTTCTCTTATTCCGTAGATTGTCTTTTAAGTCTGTTGATAATTTATTTTGCTGTGCAGAAGCTCTTTAGTTCAATTATGTGGCATTTGTCTGTTTTTGTTTTTGTCGTCATTGCTTTTGGCATATCTGTTATGAAGTCTTTGTTAGGTCTTATGTCTAGAATAATATTTCCTAGGTTATCTCCCAGAGTTTTTATTGATTTTTGTTTCAGGTTTAAATCTTTAGTACATCTTGAGTTAATCTTTGTATATGGTGTAAGGAGGGTTCCACTTTCAATCTTCTGCATATGGCTAGCCATTTATAACAGCACCATTTACTGAATAGGGAGTCCTTTCCCTATTGCATATTTTTGTAGATTTTGTCAAAGATCAGATAGTTGTAGATGTGTGGCATTATTTCTGGGATCTCTATTCTGTTCCATGGGTCTATGTGTCTGTTTTTGTGGCAACACCATGCTGTTTTGGTTACTGTTGCCTTGTAGTAGAGTTTTAAGTTGGGTAATTTGATGCCTTCAGCTTTGTTCTTTTTGCTTAGGATTGTCTTGCTATTCCAGTCTTTTATGGTTTCATATGAATTTCAAAATAGTTTTCTTTAATTCTGTGAAGAATGACATTGCTAGCTTGATAGGAATAGCACTGAATCTGTAAATGGCTTTGGGCAGTATTGCCATTTTGACAATACTGATTATTCCTCTCCATTAGCATGGAATGTTTTTCCATTTGTTGGTGTCATCTCGATTTCTTTGAGCAGTGTTTTGTAATTCTCATTGTAGAGGTCTTTTACTTCCTGGGTTAGCTGTATTCCTATGTATTTTATTCTTTTCCTGGCAACTATAAGATTGTGTTCTTGATTTGGATCTCAGCTTGGATATTGTTGGTGTATCAAAATGTAATTGATATTTGTACATTAATTTTATATCCTAAAACTTTGTTTAAGTGGTGTATCAAATCAAGGAGATTTTGGGTGGAAACTATGGGGTTTTCTAGGTATAGAATCATATTTTCTGCAAAGAGGGGTAGTTTGACTTCCTTTCTTCCTGCTCAAATGCCCTTTATTTTTTTCTCTTACCTGATTGCTCTGGTTGGGACTTCGAGTGCGATGTTGCATAGAAGTGGTGAGAGAGAACATTCTTATCTTGTTCTGGTGCGGAAAATAATGTTTCTATCTTTTTCCAAATTAGTATGATATTGCCTATGGGCTTGTTAGAGATGGCTCTTATTATTTTGAAGTATGTTTCTTTAATTCCTAGTTTCTTGAGAGATTTTAACATGAAAGGATCTTAAATTTCATCAAAAAACCTTTTCTGTATCTATTGAGTGATCATGTGGTTTTTGTTTTCAGTTCTGTACATATGGTAAATAGCATTTAGTGATTTGCATATGTTAAATCAACCTTGCCTCCCAGGAATAAAGCCTACTTGATTGTGGTGTGGATTAGCTTTTTGATATGCTGCTTAATTTGGTTTGCTAATATTTTATTGGGTATTTTTTTCATCAATGTTCATCAAGGATATTGGCCTTAAGTTTTATTTTTTGTTGTGTCCATGCCAGGTTTTGGTATCAGGATGATGCTGGCCTCATAGAATGAGTTAGAAAGGAGTCCCCCTGTCTCATTTTTTTCAGAATTGTTTCAATAGAAATGATACCAACTCTTCCTTATACATTTGGTAGAATTTGGCTGTGAATCCATCTAGTTTTGGGCTTTTTCTATTTGCTAGGCTATTTATTACTGACTCAGTTTCAGACCTCATTATTGGGCTGTTCAAGGATTCAGTCTCTTCCTGGTTTAATCTTCAGAAGCTGTATATTTCCAGGAATGTACTTATTATAGATTTTCTAGCTTGTGTGCATAAGGGTGCTTGTAATAGTCTCTGAGGGATTTTTGTATTCCTATCTTCTTTTCATTTCTGATTACATTTATTTGTATCTTCTCACTTTTTCTCTTTATTAGTCTAGCTAAAGGTCTATCATTCCCATTAATTCTTTCAAGGAGCCAGCTTCTGGATTCATTGATCTTTTCTATGGTTTTTCATGTCTCAATTTCCTTCAGTTCAGCTTGAATTTGCTTATTTCTTGTCTTCTGCCATCTTTGGGGTTAGTTTGCTCTTGTTTCTGTAGCTCCTCCGGATGTGGATTGGGGTTGTTAATTTGAGATCTTTCTTTTTGATATGGGAGGTTAGTACTATAAACTTCCCTCTTAACACTGCTTTGTCTATATCCCAGACAGTCTGATATGTTGTATCTTTGTTGTCATTAGTTTTAAAAAAATTTCTTGATATCTTTGTTTTCATTAATTTCAAAAATGTTCTTGATTTCTGCCTTAATTTCATTATTTACCCAGAAGTCATTCAGGAGCAGGTTGTTTCATTTCCATTTAATTATGTGGTTTTGAGTGATTTTCTTAGCATCAATTTCTATTATTATTGCACTGTGGTTCAAGAGTGTAGCTGGTGTGATTTCATGCTGTGTGCACTTGCTAAGGATTGTTTTTATGCCCAATTTTTGGGTCAATTTTGAAATATGTGCCATGTGCAAATGAGAAGAATGCATAATCTTATTGTTTTGAGGTGGAGAGTTCTGTAGCTATCTATTAGGTCCATTTTGTGAAGTGTTGAGTTAAGGTTCTGAATGTCTTTGTTAGTTATCCACCTCACTGATATGTCTAATATTGTCAGTGGAGTTTAACAGTCTCCCACTGTTATTGTGTTGTTATCTAAATCTCTTCATAGTTTTCTATGAACTTTCTTTATGTATCTGGGTGTACCTGTGTTGGGTGCATATATATGTAGGATAATTAGGTCTTTTTGTATTGGGCCCTTTACCATTATGTAATGTCCTTCATCTTATTTGATTTTTGTTAAAGTCTGTTTTGACTGAAATTAGAGTTGCAATTCCTGCTTTTTTCTGTTTTTCATTTGATTGGTAGACTTTTCTCCATCCGTTTACTTTGAGCCTATGGGTGTCATTGAGTGTCTCGAAGATAAAATAACTTTGGGTTTTGTTTCTTTATCCTACTTGCCACTCTGTGCCTTTTAATTGGGGCATTTAGCCCATTTACGTTCAAGATTAGTATTGATCCTGTCATCATGTTGTTAGCTGGTTATCATGTAGACTTGTTGGTGTGGTTGCTTTATAGTGTCACTGGTCTATGTACTTAAGTGTGTTTTTATAATGTCTGATAATGGTTTTCCTCTCCATATTTAGCAATCCCTTCAGGACTTCTTGTAAGGCCTGTTTGGTGGTACCAAATTTCCTTAGCATTTGCTTGTCTGAAAAGGATCTTATTTCTCCTTCGCTTATAAAGCTTAGTTTGGCCAGATATGAAATTCTTGGTTGAAAATTTTTTCTTTAAGAATGCTGAATATAGGCCCCCAATCTCTTTTGGCTTGTAAGGTTTCTACTAACAGGTCTGCTGCTGGCCCAATGTGGTTCCCTATGTAGGTGACCTGCCCTTTCTTTTTAGGTGACTTTTACATTTTTTTCTTTCATTTTGAGACTCTGATGACTATGTGTCTTGGGGTGGTCTTCTTGTGTAGTATTTATTTTTCAGGGTTCTCTGCATTTCCTGAATTTGAATATTGGCGTCTCTAGCGAGGTTGGAACAATTTTCATGGACGATATCCTGAAATATGTTTTCCAAGTTGCTTCATTTTTCTGTCTTTCAGGCATGCCAGGGAGTCATAGATTGGGTCTCTTTACATAATCCCATATTTTTCAGATGTTTTGTTTATTCTTCTTTATTATTTTTTCTTTTTCTCTGAGTTATTTTTGTGAGCCAATCTTCAAGTTCTGAGATTCTTTCCCCACCTTTGTCAATTCTGCTGTTCATATTTGCAATTACATTATGAAATTCTTGTAGAGTGTTTTTCAGCTTTATCAGATCACTTTGGTTCTTTCTTATAATAGCCATTTTGTCTATCAGCTCCTGTACTGCTTTACTGTAATCCTTAAATTCCTTGGATTGGGTTTCAACTTTCTCCCACAGTTTGATGATCTATGATCCTATCCATATTCTGATTTTTATATCTGTAATTTCAGCCATCTCAGTCTGGTTAGGTATCATTGCTGGGGAACTAAAACAATCCTTTTGAGGTAGGAAGACACTCTGGCTTTTTGAGTTGCCAGAGTTCTTGCACTGGTTCTTTCTCATTTTTGTAGGCTGACGTTCCTTCAATCTTTGAAGTTGCTGACCTTTGGTTGGTTATTTTTTTTCTTTTATCCTATTTGGTGTCCTTGGAGGTTTGGTTGTATAAGGTGAGTACAGTCGACTGGCTTTGTTTCTGGAGGATTTTAGGGGTCTAAGGCTCAGCTAAGGACTCCTGAACTGTATGCTGTAATTCTGGGAGGTGATATCGGGCCAGACTTTGATATGTAGCCCCTGAAGGTTAGGAACCTGCCACATTGGAGAGGCTGGGTTCTTCCCAGACCACTGTCACAACTCTCCTATGGGTGGTGCCAGCCACCATACCCCGTAGCGTGGTGGCAGTGTGATCCATCCTCGTTTGCACATGCCAGCAGCAGTGGCAGTATGATGGGGTATACATTCATTGGCTGCAACATGGAGCTTGCAAGTGCAGGCGTGTTGGCCTCTGTGCTGCTGTTCACAGTGGCAGCGGTGACAGCATGGTGGTGGTAGGAGAGGCATCAGGTTCCGCCAGTGTCCCTGTGTGCATTTGCTCAGCAGTGGTGTTAGCACAGGGGTGGGGCACTGGTAGCACTAGACTGTGCATGCCCTTTGTGTACACATTGACACAGGCGGCAGCTACTGCTGGGGGTGGGGACGGGTCCACTGGTCTCCTCGAATATTTTCACACAGGCAGCAGTTTCAGTGCAGGTACGGGGTGCTGGTGGATGCTGGGCCAGCGTCGCAGAGCCCACGAATGCTCTGATGACAATGTTGGCACAGCAGGGGGTTGGGGGGCAAGATGCACCCCCGCTGGCAGCTGTGACACAGCAAGATGCATGCACACATTCATGCTACTGGGAAAGAGGAGGCAAGACTCATCTGCACACATGCACTGTCAAATGATTTGGAGGATGGGGGGTGGCCATAGGTGAGTGGGTGCAAGCAAAGTGGCATGAAGTAGGCTGTGGTGTGGGGAGGACATGGGCAGGCTGGTACATGCCCACGGGGGCTGCACCTTTGCCCACGAGCTCTTCACAGCTCAAGTACTCTCAGCCAGTGCAGGAGGTATGATGAGGGCCCCCAGGAGGCACCCCACCTGGCATCTGAGACTGCACTACAAGCAGGCACAGCCAGTCTGGGGCCGCAGGAGAGGGCAGTAGGCTGAGGGGTGTTCTGGCCTCTTCCAGTGGGCAAGACTGCCCTGAGATGTTTAGGTCCAACAGTTTCCCTAGAGCTAAAGTGTCCTATGGGAGCAAGACAAGCCCTGACAGATGGGCATTCCTGGCCGTGCTCTACTACAGAGGCTCCCACATCCACCCTCTGGGCTCTGAACTTACTGGAGTTCTGCCCCTACCACTTCTTTAAGCATCTCTCCCTGCCAACTCACGTGTTCATGGAAGTTGTGAAGTCTCCTGCTGGCAGGTTTCCAGAGGCCCATGGCAAGTGCAGGTTGCTGCTTGCCTGCTCAACTCACTCCTCCCTTAAGAGTTGTTGGGGCCTAGAAAGGAGCTCCAGTGTGTGATAGTCTCATTCAGGTTCCCAGTTTTTTCCCTCTTCAGCCCCCAGAATATTTATTTTAAAGTAAAGTAGTTTCAGTGTGTTAACTCCTACCATTACCTTCTTTGTAATTTCTTATGAGTAATATATTGCTTACAGAGATAAGTGGGTCACTTACTGTGAAAAACCTCTTGCACACACTTATAAAACTATATGAACTAGTGCCTAGAAAGAGAACTGAAGGGTCCCTTTCCCCAGGCATGACAACATATGTGCAATTGGCTGCATGTACCTGTGTGGTGTTTCCTGTGTTGCCCAAAATAGAATTTACGGGGACTCCCTAGTAAAAGTAGAAATATCTTCTTGTTTTTTAATGCTTTACTGAAGTAACTACACGTATACATGCAAAGCTAAAGCAAGTTAAAAATGTGAATCACAATTCAGTTTTAGTAGCTTTGCATTACTTTTAACTGGAATTATGATAGTATTAATAGACCTGTTGCATTTACAAGATACTAATCCTTATTTCTCACAATTCAAATGCCAATACATGTCCCTAGTCACTGTTCTTTCTATAAAGAAGAAAACAAAACAAAGGAACAAAACAAGAAACAATCAATAGCACTGCATATTGGAATTTTAAAAAGTAACTAAAATAGTTTCATGTGTATCCTTAATTTTTATCCTAAACCCCACTAATTGCTGATCTGCATTTTGGAAGAATATGAAAAGTGGATACAGAAAGGGAGGGAGAGATGGAGAACATGGAAGCAAATCGAGTAGATCAGGGAGGTGGAAAGGTCAGTGTGGAGTAAATCTCAATCTGACAGTGGAAGATAGTGGCTGGAATTACACTGGGCAGAAAAAGGAACAGAGTGACGCTCCCTGTACACAAAATTTTAAACAATTTGCCTGTTCATTACACATCTAGTGTTGCAAGGTTAAGTGATTTGCCTAAGGAAAATTGGTTCTCAGAGTGTGGGTTCTAGTCCCAGATTTTGCCACTTTTGTAACCTTAGTTTAGTGGGTCTCAAATTTGACCATGCATCGGAATCCTCTGAAGGGCTTGTTGCTGAACCCTCCCCAAAGAGTTTCTGATCCTTTAGGTCTATTTTTAAATGTTCACATGATGTGGATGCCACCTGTAACTACATGTCTTAACTCATTTATTGCTTTAAAAAATGAATGAAGTAAGTATTTTTACTTGCCTGATACTATACATTTAGTATGTAAAAAAAAATAAATAAATAAAACTGGGACATGAAACCAGGATAAGAACTCCAGATCTTAAGATTATGTCCTATATACCTCTGAATTTTACAATCTGACACTTTGATAGAAATATTCACAGGGCATGGTTAATGCACAGAAGTAGAGCATCTAGACTAAACTGAAGATTTAGGGAAGGCTTTGCAGAAACATTCATAGATTATAGGTAAAGGAGTACTCAAAAATGTTTGAATCCATCTCAGGCACTTAGTAGCTGTGTGATCTTAATAACTTATTCTCTTTGGGTCTTCATCTGAAACTCTGTAAGGTTCCCGTGCAAATTTGATAATATAGATAACGCCTGGCACATGGTGGATGCTTAACATATAACTGACTATTAAATTAAGGGAAATATTTTAAAGTAATGAACATGTGCAAAGAGGTGAAATGTTTGGGTAATGTGAAAGAGGGAGACTTGTTTGTGTAATGGGTAATAGGAGATGGTGTTGATAAGGATAAAACTATGATGAAGACCAAGTTGAAGATAGAAATGCATTTATAATGGCACCAGTTCAAATAAATGGCTCTGCTTTTCTCTAGCAGTGACAAGCTGCATATGCATAGCAGTAAAGAAGGCATTTGTTCATTCAACACATATCCATTGAGCACCACAGTAAACCAGCCACCACACTATGCACCAAGGACACCAGGGTAAATAAAACAGCTCTCATGGAGCCCTCTGCATTCTAAAGGTAGTGAATGTTGGATGAAGGAGATGGTGGTTAAAAAAGAGAGAGAGAGAGAGAGAGAGAGAATAAGGCAGAGAGCTAGAGTAATCCAGAACTGAGGTTTTGCTAAGTGGGAAGGGAAGTTCGATAAGGAGGCAAAGCGGTTGAGGGTGATAGTAAGACAATGGTTGTAGTCATTAATTTGAAAGCAATAAAAGTCAGGTGGGAGGTAGCTAATAAATGGAGAAAATACAAGATGTACAAGAGATTAAGAGAGAATACATTACAGACATCAAAATATTGATACGGAAAAATATATACTATATATATTGGAGTGAGAAAACATACAAAATAGTATATTGGTGTCATCTCATTTATATTAACCTATATATTACATAAAATTATATATTATTTAAAATCTAAGGAGTAAAAGAATCTAGTTAGTGAAAATTTCGAATTAGAAAAAATTCTATTGACTTTCCTTTATCTTCCAGATTATTTTGAATTTGTGGAGCTTTTCTAGATTTTGCCTGACAGATGACCACATATATGCTGTAACTATATAGTAGAAGGCACCTTTTGGAGTGCAGCATATAGAATTCATTTCATGACAAAATATGCTCTCATCTACACATGAACAGTTGATAAATTTTTAATGCATATCTATTTAAATCTATATAATTGTATATTGTGTTATATAAAATTATGTTTATATCTATTGATATATATTTAATATAATGTAATAGATAATAACATAATATATAATATATGACATATCAAATATATGTTAAACTTTGGCCTCCATATGTTGAACACACATAAGTGGAAGACAAACAGTAGTGTGCTGGCAGTAGGACCGTACCTAATATCATCAGTGTAATATTTTAAAACAAGTTATAGTATGCCATGCATTTTTGAGCTCCTTGCCCAAGAGTTTGCTTTTGCTGTAAAAGTACACCACAAAAGAAGGTGCATGGAATTCTTTACTAATCCTAAAAGGGTTTGTTTTTTGTTTTTTTGTCTGATGATTTTCATAATCTACATTAACTCTTAAAATGAGACATTTTCTCATATCTGCCCTTTTACCTTTTGAAAGTATTAGAGCTTTGCTGTGAACCTAAAACTGCTGATAAAAATAAAGTCTATTTTTAAAATACTAGAATGTTGTACAATGTTTGATAGCTACAACATCAAGGGAAATAATATGTTTACAGTACCTTCCTCCAATTCTCTGCAAATGTTCTAATAAGCAGTGATATAGATCCGTATTCTTACGGCTCAGATCAGCCAGCAACTCTCCAAAATATCTGGGGTCCAATTTTTCAGGGCCATCATCCTGAATTATCACCTGAAGCAAACATCAATCACAATTGTAAGTAATATTAAGTTTTTCAAAAGTCACAGATATTTTTATGTGCAGCAAAACAAAGTAAGATAACCTATTAAAGTCATTACATAAATCAAGCCAATTCTTTTACAGGGATACATTTTTTAATATAGGAAAAATTTAAAGAAAAATCAACATTGCAATGGCATTTTCAACTTCATTTAACTCAAGTCTAAGTGTTCGAATGAATGCAAAACTTGAATAACATAAATATTCTTGAATATAGGCACTTAAATAAAACAGCAAAATAAGTAAATAAAACCACATGGCTTATTCATATATATCCTGTGGGGAAAAAAAGAATATGTGAATTATATTTTTTAATTTTTAAAATTAAAAAATTAATTTACACATAATAAAAGTACATATTTATGGGTTTTAGTGTGGTGTTTCACTACCTACATACAAATTGTAATAATCAAATCAGGATAATTAGCATATCTATCACCTCAAACAGTAATCATTTTTTCATGGTGGGAACATTTCAAATCCTCTCTTCTAGATATTCGAAAACATAGAGTAAATATCTATTAGCTATAGTCTCCCTACAATGTTATGGAACACTGGAACTTATTTTTCCTGTATAGTGGTAGTTTTGAATTGTTAACCAATCTTTCCCTATATCTTCTTCCCCCTCCCTTCTCAGCCTCTTGTTATCACTATTCTACTTTCTACTTTCATGACATTAATATATTTGGCTCCCCCATATAAGTGAGAACATGTGATATTTATCTTTCTATGCTGGGCTTATTTCACTTTACATAATGTCCTCCAGGCTTACCCATGTTGCCTCAATTGACAGGATTTTACTCTTTTATTTATGGCTGAATATACTCCATTATATATATTGTATATATACATATCATATTTTCTTTATCCACTTATCCATTGATGGACACTTAGGTTGATTCCATATCTTGGTTACTGTGAATAGTGCTGCAATCAATATGGGAGTGCAGATATATCTGCATATATCAAAATCATACTGATTTTTTAATTATACTGATTATAGAAGAATTAATTCCAGTTGGACTTGCATATTCTCAGTGAAAGTCAGCCTGATTTGTTAGTATATCTTAAAGGTAGATTAAATAAACCTGCTCTATTCAATGTGTTTTGATGTATTTCTTGTTTGACTTCCCCCATTTATTATTTAAAGTGAATATTTAATCAATCTCACATGGGAAAGAGTAGCTTAGGGTTAACCGTAGAGAACACATAGACTTCAGAGACATTTGAAATCCTAGACTCAAATTACTATGAACAGTGTCCTAAATAAGACACATTCTATTGGCTTCTTATTCTTGGGTATCAGTCCTTTCAATATATTGGGCACTATGGCTCCCAACGCACTGCCAGGAGGATAATAACTTAGGTTACACTCCATACTACTTTTGATATTGCATGTGAAACCAAGTGGCCTAGAAACACATTTATTATTAAGCATATAGATGGAAAATTGACTTTGAATTTGACTACTGATACTTCCTTTTCCACCTGTCCCCTGAATTCAGACCTTAAAAAAACTATACATTCTAAGGCAAATGGAAGAATTGCAAAGTAAGCAAAGATAAGTTTTCATAACTACATCTGTGACAAAAAGTTTATAAAATATTGGTCAGTGAAAAAAGTGAAATACAAAATACAGTGTAGTATCATCACATTTTTGTTAAGTCTAGATGAATATACAATCACAATGTTAGTTGTCTTGTCCATGTACCCTTTGGAGTTGCTTTCCTGAGGAAATAGTGATTATCTCCTAAACAAAATAGAGTCTCATATATGAAGGCATGAGTAGAAGGGTAAACCTGTAAAGTCAATATTACCACATAGTACGTTTAAATATCATAGAAAAAAGTAGTGCATACATACAGATGTAGATAATATTTGAAAATATATATAGATTCATATATCTATATCTACGTATTCTATATAAAACCTTTACATGCTTACATAAACATAAAAATATTTTCTATTTCCCAGTATGTTCTCTCCTTCAGCCACAGAAGATTTCACTCTTTGAGACGCACAGCATGCTACTACTGCCTCTAGGATTTTACTCACATTGTTTTCTGCTTAAATACCCTCTGTCCTTCTTGTTGTGTATCCAAATTTTACCCATCCTTTGAAACTCATCTCAAGATCTACCATATCCATGAAAACCAAAACTATACCAGCCAACAAGCTAATTCAGTTCAGCTCTTTGTGCTCAATTATCTTGAGTTGTTTTTATATTATTACACAGATACAAGTCTTGTTCTCTCAGCACCCTCTTCCTACCACAGAAGACATAAACAAACTTAAGAGTAAAGAAGGAGTCATACTTTTTGGAATATCTGATAGTATCTAATACAATATTGATTAAATACTCTACAGCTGCTCACTAAATACTTGTTGAATTGAAAGAAGTCATTTACCTGATTAGACCTGCCCCCAAGTGCTAGTGATTCTGGAAAGAATTTTTTTTATAGGTTTCTCTCTTAAAGCTGCCAGCAACAACAACAATAACGACAACAACAACAAAAATGGTTAAGAAAGTCAGCAAGAGTATAGGCAGCCCTTCCTTAGGAATATCATGGTGAACCCTTGTACTTTCTTCCTTACTAGGAAGAGTCAGTATCATCTCACAGTCTAAATGGAGCAACTAAACTGAACTCCTTGTAGAGTTGGAGGCTGGTATTTGAGTACTACATAGACTGCTGGATCATGTCCATCAGATTCTCTGTGATTGACTCTTCCCAGGAAATGAAGGTTAAAAGCAGGCAAGTTGTTATTCAGAATTATTTCTCATTTAAAGGGTCAATATGTTTAGGTAAATCACAAGATAAGGACAAAACCTGCCCTTTTAGAATCAGTAACACAGTTGAGTTCAAATTTTGGAGGGGAGAGGACTGAGGGGAGTAAAATTCTCATATATTGTTAAGTCTTTGACAGGAATATTACTTAAGACCAAGGTGAAATTTCCTAACCATAAACTGGGTTGTGCCAGTTAGGCATATTTTCCATTACTAAATCACAGCTCTTTGGAGCTTCTTAATTTTATTGTAACTATTTGTTGGTGTCTGTTGACATAGCTTTTAGAGTTGGCTCAAAGCCATTTTTTTGTTGCCTCGAGAAAGCCAAAATAGAAGTCCTCCCAAGGGTACATGAGTACCTTGGGCCAGAATAATGGTAGCAGTAATGGATAGAAGTTTTCTCTCTGTTACAATACTGACTTGATAAGCTACGTGAAACATAGCTGTACCCCATATATACTCATCTGCCTGATGAATGAGAGCTATCTCAAATGTTAATCTTGGATAATTAGTTGTTCACCTATAATTAAGGAAGGAATACAGGCTGTGCTAAGGAATGTAAACATACATGGATAAACAAAATATGAAATTTTTTATTACAAAAATTGTTAGATTCTTGAACATGCATCAATGAAGTACATTTAATCAGATCACTATTTGACTATAATAATTGCCAACCAGTCAAACTCCTTGTCTCTAATTATAGATGAGAAGCCCATGATGATAATTGCTACAGCAAACTCAAGGCAAAGCAACAATGCTTAAGTGTGCACCCAAGGCAAACGAATGGCCATTTTTCAGAAAATCTATAGAAAGGGAACAATTTCAAAAGGAAGTAACTTCTAAAGAGAAATTATGTTCCTCACCTCACTACTGCCTTGGAAGTTCTTGACCTGGTTCCAGTTTGGGGTGTTGTTTCATATTTGTGGTCTATGAAACTCTAGGAGTAGTAGGTGGACTTTTCTTGCTAGCCTCCACATTTTATAAACTTTCATACTCAAAGGTGACCCACTTGACCAACCATATTTACATAGTTCAGTGTTAGTGATTATAAGGCACAATCAATAGTTGCTGGTTTCGGCTGACCTATCTATATTCTCTTGCCTGGTTTCCTTTCAGCTTAAGAGCAAACATTTGAGAGAATGCTTCTCAGGGGTAATAGTTTGTAGTCAAGGAACAAATGACAATCCAGTAGAACAGTCTTGGCTTAATCAAATTAATTCCCACTAGGTAACTGACTTAAATGTGTGCATGTTTCACCTATTTAGAAGGGTTGTTTAGCAGATTATAAAGAGCTTAAAATGCCATGTCATAAAAAACCAATTATATCCAAGCAACCTCCTAAAAGGTCCTGAAAATATTAAGTAAAAAGGTCTGCTGTAATAAGATCCAACTGGGTAGTAAGTTTTGAACTGTTGCATGGCAACGGAAAACATCACTATTAGTAAAAGGTTATAAAGTATAGATTATACATTTATGTCTAGCAAAATTCTAAGGATGTGGTGACAGTTTTGGATGTATAAGATTACTACTTGATTTTGCTTTGGTGTGGAACATTTAACATCTGTTGAACTGATTCAAACATAGTTAATCCAGTGGACATTAATCCCTGACAAAATTAAATGTATTTTGGATACAATGTCACTTGACTAATGAGGTAAAAATAAATAATTGGTCTCTCCATATTTTACACCATACATGGCAATTCTAACAAGAGAAAAAAAAGAATTTTAGGTTCTGAAAATCCTATTATTTTAATATATGTAGATATTTTAATAAAGGCATGATGTTACCTAATGCATATTAGATTTTCTTTTATGTTTTTTCTTTTTCTTTAATTTTTAATTTTTGTGGGTATATAGTACATGTATATATTTATGGTATATATGAGATACAGGCATACAATATGTAATAATCACATCGGGGTAAATGGGGTATCCATCACCTCAAATATTTATCCTTTCTCTGTGTTACAAACAATTCAATAATGCTCTTTTAGTTATTTTTAACTGCATAATTAAGTTATTGTTGACTGTTTTGCTATCAAATACTAGATCTTATTTTTTCTAATTATTTTTTGTGCCCATTAACAATCCCTAATACTCTCATACCCCCGCCCCACTACCCTTCTCAGCCACTGGTAGCCATCTTTCAACTCTCTATCTCCATGAGTTCAAATGTTTTATATTTTAGTTTCCACAAATAAATGAGAACATGTGATATTTGTGTTTCTGTGCCTGATGTATTTCACTTAACATAATGTCCTCCTTTTACATCCATGTTTTTGTAACTGACAGGATATCATTCTTTTTATGGTTGAATAGTACTTCATTGTGTATATATACCACATTTTGTTTATCCATTAGACAGCTGGATAAAGAAAATGTTTTATATTCCTTCCAAATGTTGGTTATTTCCTTTCTTTTGTGTATATACGCAGCAGTGGAATTGCTAGATCTATTTTTAGTTTTTTGAGGAATCTCCAAACTGTTCTCCGTAGTGGTTGTACTAATTTACATTCCCACAAATAGTGTACTATGTTTCCCTTTTCTCCACATTCTCACCAGCATGTGTTAATGTCTATCATTTGGATAAAATCCATTTTAATTGGGGTGAGATAATCTCTCACTGTAGTTTTGATTTGCATTTCTCTGATGATCAGTGATGTTGAGCACATTTTTACACATCCTGTTTGCCATTTGTATGCCTCCTATTGAGAAATGTCTACTCAGATATTTGGCCCATTTTTAAAAATTAAATTATTAGATTTTTTTCCTGTTGTGTGAGCTCCTTATATATCCTGGTTATTATCCCCTTGTCAGATGGGTAGTATGCAAATATTTTCTTTCACTCTGTGGGTTGTCTCTTCACAAGTTAAAAGTTGTATAGAAGATTTTAACTTGATGTAATCCCATGTGTTCATTCTTGCTTTGGTTATTGTGTTTCTGGGTTATTACTCAAGAAATCTTTGCCCACTCCAAAGTCCTCCAGTTGACTCTGGTGCACACTAAGGTTTGAGTTCTACCACCCATTGTTAATAGAAGGCAAGGCTACCTGCAGAGAGGGAGACAGCAGCAGTGGGACTCGAGTATGAAGAGGGTAGGAAAGATAAGAATTAGACATTGAAGACTGTGGTAATGAGTCAATTAGAATCAATTTAAAAGGCTGTTTAACAATGGTGTGAGTCCAGCAAGACAGAAACAATGTGTACTAGACTAAATTGGTTTCGTTTGAGGACTTTCTCTAGTATGCAAAGAAGCCATTCCAGGGCAAAGAAGGTGGATGGCATTCTACATAAAGCAAATGATCAGCAAAGTGATGATAGTAAAAGGAGAAGGGTTTCTACCAAGAGCATTGTTGAATTGGCCAACAATGGAAACCAGTGTGGGTTAGAACTGAGGGCTGGAGAGTTTGGTGAAGGTGACATTAAACAGAAATGAGGGAGTAAGAGATAAAATAAGAATGTGATGACAAGAGAAACAGACATTCATAATTCCAGGTTAAACAGTTTCAAGTGAAGATATAAATTCAAGGACTGGCCAAAGGCTATGTGAACTGAAGATGTAGAAATGAAGAAATTGAGAGTGAGAAAGAACCATGAAGACAGTGTGGGAAAGGATACTGATGTGGGTGGTGAAGTTCCTATAGATGATTCTAGAGCAGGAGTCAGTAAGTAGTGGAGAGAAGATTGTAAGTTGGCTAATGAAACTGTTGAAGGATAGAGAGAGTGACCAAAATGTCAGTAGAGAGTAATAATTCAAACCAAGGTGGGTAGTATATATGGATTAAAGAGTTTTAAGGAGAGTAGAAGGTTGATAAGGGATTATTTATCAATAGGAACCAGAACATTTGAATGTGTATTGAGAAAATAATTTAAAATAGATTCACAAAAACCAAACAAATGAAAAAATTAGAGAATTATTAACACCAGCAAAAAGCTGTACTAATAAAAGTTGGTTCAGCAGTAAATAATATTTTATAGCAATAATAATACAAACACTGAATACTGATTTAGCGAAAATAAATGTAGATTTAACTATATCGGGATGATGGAAGGGATGGAAACAGTTGGATGAGAGATTAATAGAATTAAACCTTTGTGTGTCAGAATTATCAACAGATAATAGATAACACTGATAAATCAAGACATATCAGCATAAGTATATGCACAATATAAGTTATGCATACCAAAAATATATGCATACCATTTAGCTTTATATATAGCTATTTTGCTAAATGGAAGTAAATATCAAAAGACAAAGCTAACAATTGAAAATGGTGGCCTCTGGGGATCAGCTCTGGGCAGTGAAGAGGGTTGGGACAGGGAATTTTTTAGTACTATTTGGCCTTTTAAAGTATGTACATGTATTACTTTAATTAAGAAAACTAATTTCTAAAACAGCAAATAAGTAACAATTTGTTGAAAATAAAGTTGAGTTTGCCATAAAATAATAGCTCAGAAAGGTTCCACAGCAAGAAGTTGCAGAGGTTGCAAAAGACAGACAAGGTATTGTTGGGAAAAGATAAGCCCCAAATGGACACTAATTAACTTTGTGGAAGCAACAGCAGGGGATAAAAGTTTACATAAAAGGCACTTATTTTCAATAATGTGGTTAAAGAAGGCATGGAGAGAAACTTGAGCCACCTGCTAATGAGTGAGGGGATAGACAGAACTTCTGAGTTTGTTGAACTAACCAGTCCTGAAATTCTACCATTGGTGAATGACATGTTAAATAAACATTATAGCGAGCTTCCCAGAGACCTGCCAGAAAAACCACCTGACACTAAGATCTGAGTTTTTTAGTCAATTCATTAAAGGCATCGCATCACAAATGGAGTATTTTTCATAGGCAACAGCACTATCCAGGTGATCAGGACTGTTTCCTTTACATCTTCCCATGACATCCAAAGACTTCCCCGAATTCTAAAGCCAAGTGGAAGAGAGTTGCGTACACACTGTATATGTTTATTTGAATATTTCTTATAAATGCCACCTATATGACAACTTGTAAAATGAGTTTAGCTGAGCTTTTCTCTTTCACCAACAGGAGTAAAATTATCTGTTCCTTGCTAATGACAGGAAAATGATTACAGCATGTTATCCTTAATTTCTTCAGAGAAGGATATGTGACTGGTAATATTTTGAATTTGAAATCAAAAGTGTGATATTATTTGGGAGGACCATGGAAAATTTACAGAAATTATTTTATAAAAATATTGTAAAGCAAGGTTTTTAAATATCTGATTTAGAAAAATGTTTCTAATGCCTTTCACTTTGGGGAAAGTATGTTAAAGGCCATCTAGTTTCATCTAAAAATAGTCTTACAATGAAGCTAATTTCTTATGTTGGTGATTTGAAACATTTGCGACCCAGAGTTAGGGGAAGATCAATCATCAAACATTTATTTCAGCATCTACTATGTACTTGGCACTAAGCTAGGTGCTTTACATATTTTATTTCATTTAGTCCTCTTGTAGGATGTACATTAAAGTATGATTCTTCCCCTTTTAGAGATGTAGAAACTGAGGCTCAGTCCAGCTAAGTCTACTGCTGAAGGTCATATAGCTCAGCAGAATCAGATTTTATAAATTCAGATACTTAAATTGAATGCCTGTGTTCTTTCTTCTTTACCATGTTCCTTCCAAATTACAATTTAACTCTAAACACAAACTGTGAAAATGTGTCCTACTTTAGTTTTAAAAGAGCCTAACCTATGTCTGCCTATCACTCTTTAAAGAGACTCTTCTACCCACATATCACTACAGGGGACATGTAAACACCAAGGAGCTTAGGTGGGAAAACAAACTCTCTGCCCTCCTTTGTGCATTGGATCTGCGCAACTAGGTTACCCTGTCATCACTCTGAGTAGGAACAGACCCAATCCAATGTAATCTATACAAGTGAAATTACCAACTCTAAGCTTCCAATAGACTAGTGCTTCCAAGGGCACTATTCTATTTTCAGCAGCACTTCAACATTATCCTTATAAAATATTGAAAAGGCAGAGGGGTGGGGGGCTAAAGGAGGGATAGCATTAGGAGAAATACCTATGTAGATGATGGGTTGATGGGTGCAGCAAACCACCATGGTACGTGTATACCTATGTAAAAAACCTGCACGTTCTGCACATGGACCCCAGAGCTTAAAGTATAATAATAGAAAAGAGATTATCAAAAATGGAAAAAAAGCAGAATATAATAAAATTAAAACAAAGAAAAAAGCATCCTCTAGACTTTAAAAAAACTACATAGAAATTTCAAACTACAGTATGAATAATAAAAAATAAAGTGATATACTAGTTACCTAACTCTGCCCCTTTACTGAGTAGACAATATATAGTCTAGTCAAATGTATTATTAGATGTACTAAGCTGGAAAAAGAATATTATAACATTGCTGTTGCCACTAGACAAAACTCTTAATCCTGTGATACAGTTCCCATCTCTGATAATTATCTCTCCTACCATTTACATTGTAATTATTCTTTTTTTTTTCTTTTACTTCCCTTTTTTTTAAATTGCATTTTAGGTTTTGGGGTACATGTAAAGAACATGCAAGATTGTTGCATAGGTACACACATGGCAGTGTGATTTGCTGCCTTCCTCCCCATCACCTATATCTGGCTTTTCTCCCCATGCTATCTCTCTCGTGCTCTTCTTGTGATAGTAAATAAGTCTCATGAGATC